>CAKAEH010001281.1:0-246746 GCA_916381525.1 Cercopithifilaria johnstoni
AAATAATTTAAAATAACGATAGTAATATGAATGAAACTGTTATACGGTAGAAATAAATAATATTCTTGTTTGATGTAAAATTGATGAAAAAAGAAATGGGAAATGTTTCATGAAGAAAAACAATTTCTTTCATTTACATATAAATATCTTGTCGTATTTATGTACGAAATAATTCTTATTCTTAATTTATTTATCAACAATAATATTATGATTTAGAATTAATCATTACCGTAACATTTATATTATACTGTATAAGTCATAACTATATCGTAATGTGTTATCTTTAATAACTGAATTAGAATAATTATTTATGATTCACTGTGATTACAAATGCTATACTATACTTTACACTGTAATACTGTTATTTCCAAATTCATTTTTCTTTTTTAGGATAAAATATAATAGTAATTTAAAGAATAATTTTATCAAAGTAAAACATAATGTTATGGACGTTAGACGTTTAAACGTTAAAACGTCAATAATTTCATTGTATTAATTCTTTTATAAAAATTAACGATGATATTTCTCTTTCTTTCTTCTTTTCCTTAAATGGTAAATTACAGGTTTGTAATAGTGTGATGTTATCGCAAATTGATGAAGAGAAGTGTAATTCAACGTTGGTCGATTTGGTATTGTACTCGAAAAATGATCATCAAACTGTTAGAGATAAATCATTAACTAATAATAATTATTCCACTGTATTGTCTGGCATAAAACGGAAATGTTTTAACGGTGAAAAGTGTTCCGATGATTCGTCGAAAAAATTACTTCAAACATTACAAGAAAAATTTACGTCATCGAAACGTTTTCATAAAGTTCTTTTACGTGGTACGTTTCTTTTGATCTTCATCATTATATTATATGATTTCTTATGAGAAAAATGCTATGGCAACTTTCACATGTACATTTTTTTATCGTAGAAAAGAATATGAAATAAAATTCATTCCATTGGATTATTGACTTTCATCAATGTGCTAATTATGTATGACTCATCGGAATTGATAATGAAATAAGCTAAAAGTGTATGAATTGCTGTAAACAAGAAGGAGAAGTCTTTTCTCATTTCCATTTTCAGTAAATAATTTATTGAATAGAAAATGATAACTATTTTTTAAAAGAAAAAAATGTTAGCTTCATTAAGCCCTCTTTTAGCATTTAACATTTCTCTTTTAAATTTCATTTAAATACCTATAAGTTCATAATAGCTATAAGTTTGATTTCATTATGGACATTATTATGGACATTACTACCCATTATGATGGGTGGTAACTTAAATAAGTTAAATGGTACATATAACCGGACATTACTACTTATCATGAGAGTGGTAACTTGTATAAGTTAAATGATATATACATAATCGGACATTATTATCTCATCATTACTATAAGAAACTTATCTTCTTCCCTCTACGTTTCTTTCTTTTAATTTTAATATTCATTCTTTTCCATGTCTTTTTCTTTATCGTCTCATTCTTCACACACACACAATATAAATGTAGTTTTGTCGAATTTGTCCTCCCTTTCTTTTTCATAATATTATTTTCCATCTCTTCTTTCTTTTCCTTCTTTTTGTCATTTCTTTTCTAATTTTATTAATTAATTTTAATTTTTATTCTTGAAATTTCCACACTTTTTCTCTTTCATTTCCTTTTTCTTTTATTCAAAATTAGCTAATTGAAATGCTTACGTCATCAGGTAACGTTAATTTCTTTTTTTCACTATGACTCATCGTTATATTATACGAATAAATTAATATCTATAAATATGATTAGAGCGATTTCTGTTGATTGAATTCAACTTCTTATAAATCTCTATGAAATACATAAAGTAGCAATATGATTATTGATTTTCTTTCATTAGTAAAAAAAGGAAAATACTGATAGTTAAGTTGAATTTATAAAATTATATCTTTTCTTCTCTTATTATTCTATCTCTCAAATGATTATGCATGGAAGGAAATGAGAAAAATGAGCAAAAGAGGAATGAAATTTTTCAAATACCAATAATAACTCTTACTTTCACACACATATCTGTTTCTATGTGTACAGATTGCTTTTTAAATTTCACCTAATAAAAAATCTATTTAATGGATTGTTTTTTTGTTATTATCAAATGATCAGGTGATCAGGTGGGTAATTAATGAAGTGAGAATGGGTGGAATGTGAAATGAGATTTTTGCTAAGTTAGATCATATATATGAATAATTTCATTGATGAATATATTGATGTTAAAAGTGAAGAAATAATTTGATTTGATGAAATATTCTAATAAACGAAATAATTTACAAGAAATGTTTCCAGTTCAATAATCAATAGATATTTATCAAAGATTATCATTGATTAATGGATCATTTTATATGATTCAATAAGGTGTTGTAGAACGAGATTACAACATAATAGAATATTATGTTTTGTTTTATCATTTATTTGTAAAAAGAATCTAAATATGATCTTTGCTAATTTGTATTATTTAAATAATCTCTTTTATATTATGTAAAAAAATTAAATATTTTTCCTATAACTCATTGTAATTAGTTAATAAAATACCTTTATTATAGTTAGATTAAGAAGGATTTATTTGAAATATATCAAGAAAGAAAGAGAGCTAAGAAGGGGAAAAGAAGGAAAGAAAGAAGGAGAGAGAGAGAGATGATCACTGATGACTGTGATGCGTCTCTTTCCCAATGAATAAATATATAATCGATGACTCATCATCGTCTGTTGCCATACCACTGCAACAGTGGCAATGGATGATGAGTAAGCACCTGGTTACCTCGAGCATTTCCATGTGTATGTGTATATGTATGTTTGGAATGTATGCATGTATGTGTAGGTTGCATGTATGGGTATGAGTGTATGTATGTGTATGTGTGTGTATTTACTACATATATAGTTGTTGTTGTGATTGGTTGTGTACCATTTCAATTTTGCCTCTCGGATAGCTTCAATTTAGAACTTATTTAAATAAGTTTATTATTATTATTATTGCTATTACTATTATTATTACTATCATTATTTATTATTATTTATTATTTACTATTTATTACTTATTATTTCTATTTATTTATTATTATTGCCATTACTATTTATTGTATATTATTTATTATTTATTATTGTTGTTGTTATTGTTAACGTTATCATTGTCATTAATGGTAGAATAAGAAAGACGTAATGGGATTACCTATATATGATGGCGATAATGTTAGTGATGATGTCGATGACGATGACAGTGATATTTATGTAGTATTAATATTAGTAATGGTAGTGGAAGCTGTGTCATTCGTTATCTTTCCAATCATGCTGATGATGACAGCGACATTCCTGTCCCATCTATCTATCCGTCCAATAATGTTTGTTTATTTTTCCCGATCTCGTATCGTTCTTCACCCCTTTCTATTATCACACTAAAAATTACTCTTATTATTTTTTTTACTTAATTTGTTTAACTTAATATTGAAGAGAAATAAGATAATAGGAAGGTAAGAAGTCATTTAGTTAATAATGTTATACTGATTATTGTTGTTGCTGTAAGAAATGCCTTATTTGGGATGTTAAGGAAGGAAGAGAAGGAGGGAGAGAGAAAGAAGCTTTGTTATATTTGTGTTGTGTGGATAGCCAGAAAGAAAGTAGAAATGACTAGGCTTCTTTCTATGATTATAAAAAGTAAAGTAGGAAACTGGATTTTCTAGAAAAAAGGAAGAGAATTGAAAGAGACTAGGCTTCCTAAAACGAATAACTAGGAAGACAAGAAAGAAAAATGGGAGAGTAACGGGGTGACAGAGAGGGAGAGAGAAATGTTATGAAGCATCGCTTTAGTGAATTAACAAAAGCTGCGAATTTGTTTACGTATGTATGTGTCATAGAAGACTGATATCGGTTTTTGTATTTTCTGGGTCAGCAAAATTTTCAAGGTCATGTAACCCATTCTGTTCCATTCCGGTTACTGGCAGTCAATGTTTTCATTTTTTTTGCTCCTCCCCTCCGTTTCCGGTATTTCTATACGTTGTTAGTTTGATGATATTTTTATTTCGAACAGAATATAAATATCTATATATAGAAAGGATTGTAATAATAGGCATTGTTATGTGACAAAAAGGAATGGATTGATATTGTTGGTTTACATTTTTGCACATAGCCATTTCATAGTATGAATATTGAGCGGAACGGGCCTATACGCTTTGCGAGTCTAAGCCTAGGGTCATAACAGCAATGACGATAACAACGGCAATGACAGCAATGCCATGGCGAGGATATCACTTGTGTGTAGCCTAGCTTTAATATTTTCTCCACCTTATCTTTTCTAAAACTAATTCACTTTCTTTTTTATTCATTCATTCTTATTTCCATTTCAAATTTTCCTCGATTTCCCGCTTTTCTTTTTGTGTGGAATTTAATAAGAGTAAAAACAAAGAGTTTGCATTTTATGTTGAATTATCAAGTTGGCGAAAGGGTAGTTATATCAAATAACTTTTGCTCCTTAATTTAATTCCCATCAAAAGTGGCATTCATTTACCCATTTCCTGTTCACCAATTACTATTATTCCCATTCCTGCTTTTTGCTAGTCTGAATACCGGAATGCATCGGTCATGTACTATCAGGCAAACGGCTCCAGATCAACCATCCACTTCTACAAATTGTAAGTATTTCTAAAATGAAAAAAAACGAATTTTTTTCTATCGTAGTTTTTTAAAAATTTTAATGCAATCGATATATTCATTTTTTGATTTGTATTTTCAACAAGTTTATAAGGAATTGATATAAAACTCTGAAGTGTAACGAAGTTATGATTTATAAAACTAATTTTGCATGGAATTTTAGACCAATCCTTTATTTCATATTTTTGTGATAACTTCAGGAATTGTTACTTTTAGTAATATTCCTAAATTCATTTTTATTTGGGTAATATGAATTTTCCTCCTATATCCATTATTATCTGACGAATATTGATTTTTCCACTGGTAGTGGTAGTAGTAGGAAAGAGAGAGAGAGAGAGAAAGCTATGGTTTATGCCATCATCATCATCAACATTATCATTATCATCTGAATTATTCAAGATTAGTTTTAAATGATTAATTGCTAGCAAGCAGTTGATGTAAAAAAGCTAGAAGAAAGTGACTAAACTACTATTTAGTGATTAATCGTGATAGTTATGTATTTCTTTAGATGGATTTGATGATTTCCGTAGTCGTTTTCCGGAATTATGTGAGAGTTCTACGAAAAGACGAGAAAACATGGAAAAAAATGTAATGGGAAATCATATATTAACAAGCATATCCAATCCGTGTCTTTCAACTACTAATGATGGTCCAACGCAAATCCTTCCTTTCTTATATCTCGGTTCACAACAGGATGCTATGGATTCCAGATTGTTATCAGTAATATTTATCATTTCTCTTGATTCTTTTTCTTTTTCTCTCTGGATATTTTTAATCATACTCTTATGATTGCAGAAATATGGCATCAAATATGTAATAAATCTTAGTGTAAATTGCCCCGAACCGGATACATTGAAACAGGAAGGTCATTTTATGCGCATACCAGTAAACGATACCTATCAGGCGAAACTTCTACCCCATTTCGAAGATGCTTTTAAATTTCTCGGTAATTTTCGTTTATCATTATTAATCAGTGAAATGCTAACCCGGTTTCTTCTTATTACAGAATGTGTTTCATTTGCAGATAAGGTGTGTGAACGTGGTTCGGTAGCTTTAGTGCATTGTCTTGCTGGCATTTCTCGAAGTCCAACATTGGCTATCGCTTATATGATGAGGCGAAATAACTGGACATCCGAACAAGCGTATAGGTTAGTGCAATATCATATCTGAATCATTTTGGGTACTTGTCATCCTGAACTTGTTACTTCAGGGTGGCCACTAATGATCATTTGTTCAAGCAAACTTGGATTTACGCTTTATTATGGTTATGTATATATTTATACGTTACATGAATGTGCGTAAATCATATCATGCATACATATGTCATGTACAACAATATCTTCTGGATTTGTCAGTATACGGATATGTTGTGGTCTTATGTACTTTATACGAAATATAAAACACGTATATCGTGCAAACATGTGTTGTGCGCAACGGTGTTTTCCGGATTTACGAATGGTTGCATGCATGTTTTCGCGGCATACAAGACATGCATGTTATATTGTACAACGTGTGTGATAGCGCCGTTCGGACCGATTTGACATGGTTATGTACACGTTCATATAGAGCATCTGAAATACTTGTATTTTCTAGAAAGCAAATTTTTCTAGTCTAAAAAAGGTTTTTCAGTTTAAGTGAACATTAACCCATTATAGATATGTGAAGGAGCGCAGGCCATCCATTTCGCCCAACTTCAATTTTATGGGCCAGTTACTGGAATATGAAGCGCGATTACGAGAGAAGAATGATTTGAGTTTATCGTCTAAATTCAGTCAGCATGAAGAAGTATGTCGAAATGACGGCAGTACTGCAATTTCGACATCTTTCTTCACCTTATCCTCTATTTCGAATTCCGACTCCCCTAATGACGTACGTGCAGTAGAAGTAATTTTAAGGTACTCGGTCTATTAGTTACGCTAGAAGCATGGAGTTACTTTATCTTTGTTCAGATCTTGACATTTTTCTGTTTTTGATGATTCCTTCTTGTCATTCACAAAGATCGTCGATCCTGAACACATCCTTCTATAGGGAAGAACATAGGAAGAGGATGGTATGGATTTTGAGAAGAGGTAGACCGTCCACAAAATCTATGTGAAAATTATTGGGGAAACCCAAGAAAATTTTACAGGAAGTCCAAAATTATAATCAAGAGTAACCTTTTATTTAGGGAAATCCAAGAAAATTTTACAGGAAATCCAAAATTATAATTAAAGGTGATTATAATGACCTTTCAAGATATCTTTTAAAAGTAACTTCAGGATTGTTTAATAAATTAGCTGGAAGAAATCGTTTTTCGCGAATTTACCAGGATAAAAGTACCTCAGTTGGTATATGTTTAGGGATGTAATAACACCGAGATTATTGCCAAAGTGGGAAAATCGATCAGCTGTGATACATTAACTCACAGGGTATCATCACAAAATTTTTGGGATAGTGATTGCAGTCAATCATCCTCAAAAATTAACGAGAATGGTAAGCGGGTAATGGAGCCAACATGCCCTCATTTACTGGATCGACCGAGAGTTCTGGATGGACTAAAATCTAGGAAAGCTTTAAGCATTCCTGAAAAAGTAAATGAAGTATGTCATTTACATTATAATAATGTCAATAAAATAGTTTCTTCAGAATTAATGAAATGAGTCAAAAAACTTACTGTTTGCTTTATTTTATTCGTTATTTATTTATTTGCTATGCCAAAAATAATCTTTCAAAAACATTACCACAAAAGCGTTTAATTCCCATTGTTACAGGATTTGCCATCGCCATCAACGGAGTTGCAGAAATTATCATTTACACATTCATCGGATACATCAAATTCAGCATCAAATCCACTCTTTTACAGCAATAGCCTTGTGCATGGTTCGACTTCAGTATTCATAGATTCAGCAATGCCAACAACGTCTCAGATAGACCACTATTCAGCCGAAAACTTGATATTCAACTCATGCGATCATTTATCGGCTCCGCTTACATCATCCTTCACTACTTGTAATCAGAGCAAAAGTCATCGAATGACAATGGGCCATAAGTTTTTGACACGTATTAGCCATTATCTTCGAAGAGGAACCTGTCAGGTGAAACATAGCAGAGCTATTACTATTGATAATGTTGCTAGAGCTAACATTGTTGGTCGCAAATCGGTGGTTACATCAGTTCCATCTGTAATTCCCTCTTGCTCTTCATCATCAACTAGTAGCGAGAGTGACAGATCTTCACCGAATGCTCCAGTAGATGTAGTGCGATCTGATAACATTAGTTCTTTGGATAAGGCACACAAACGTGCTCATGTTTCCACGGCATCCCGTGCACTTCAAGCATTACGTAGACGACGACTTATGGATCACCAGCAACACAATCATTCCCATTTTATTGCTACCAGAAGTGCTGCAGAATGTAGTAGTAGTGGCAATAGTAATGCTAATGCTACAGAATCAGTTCTTGAATCATCACGAAAATTTCGTGAAGCTGATCGTGATTCTATCAGTTCTACGAGTTCTTTAGAAATTTTGGTTCAATAGTGACCATATTGATGGATAGTTATTTTTTCCCCTTCATTAAATTCGTTTTTTTTATGTATCACTCATACTAACTGGATATCACTGTTGTTGAAATATCAAGCAAAAAATTATCCGACGACGAAACCGTTGTAATTAGAAATTAGAAAGGCTGCTAACATCGTTGGATTTCTTTTTGGGCCAAAAAGGGCGAAAAGCTAAGTTATACATAGTAGAAGAATAGCTTATTTCGAATTCTTTGCTTAACATAAGTTTTTTTCTCTTCCATTCAAATCCAATTTTTTTCTAATCAGGATGATATATCAAATCGAGAAATGAATTCTTTTCGCAAAAGAAAAAAGAGAGCGAAAACTAATTGAATTTTTAATCTCTTAAATTTTCCAATAACATTAAAAATCTTGCTTTTTTCTTTCTTTTCATCCTATAAACTCTAAACGTCGAATACAATGCCAAAGTTATTGTTAATATTGTCGTTAATGAATATGAAATTTCTGCTAGTTATGTAGTTTTCTAATGTTTTCAAAAAGATAAGTCATTGCCAGTATGTTTAGTGATTATTGATGTCTCGTAATTATTGCCATCTCATACTTCAAATGATAACGGAAAGTCCTGCAGAAACAAAAAATAAATAAGAAATAAATGTTTGCATATCAGAGAATATTCATCAAAAAAAAAGGAAATCGATTTGAAGATTTTCATATGGTAGCCAGAAATTCATCCGATGGAGGGGAATCAATGATCATTATCATTATTCCAGTTCTTCTCTTTTCAGCTTCATAATATTATTACGGAAAAAGGTGGCTAAATTACATGGAATCGTCGTCATGAATTCACTGGAATATGAGTTACTCCGAATTCAGTCATACCTCCATTACAATGAGAGATTAATAATATTGGTGAAACATTTTATACCACTGAATAGTTTTCCTTTTTTTAGGTCGTTTTAAATTGATTTGATTCGTTGTAATTTTATACAGAATTGAAGTAGTGCTTTCTCGCTTTTTATTTTGGTGCTTTCACACAATGTTAAAATGGTTTCTCTTTTTCTCTCGTTTTCTTAAAAGGATTTATTATTTCAAATTCATGTTTTTATGAGTAAAAATTAAAGTGATTATTACTGTTTAATTCTTAGATTAAATTAGTTAATCATAATTTTTCTTTTTGGCAATAAGATCTTGGATTTCATTGTTATAGCGGATTCTTTTTCCTTGATGGAAAAAGAATGGAAGTACATATTATACACTTTGTTCTTATTATGTGACAAGTTAGATGAAGGATTTGAACAGGTTGTTTTGTTATATCAAACGAAAATATGTGCACTTCATTTGTCGCAATTATTTATCCCCGAAAGACAAAATAATCATGAAAGTTGAAATAGTGCTTGGTGCTATGAACATGAAACAAACTCTGAAAGATGTGCATGGCATATTGAATTCTTTTTTCATTACCTAAATTAGAAATATATTTTAATGTCATACCTAACCTGAATAATATACCTAACCTTAATATAAGAATAGACGATGGAAATGGTACAAATGCTCTGTCCATTCAGGGAAAGCCAACCATGTCATGATTGATCCTTAACTACGCTTTTTCCGATTAATTTCTTCCTATGATCTTTCCCTTCACTTGAAAAGTTTTAAAACTGAATGGCCGATTTAAATAGGAACTAAAACAAAAAAATATCTATACACAAACTGGAAATTAGTCCATTATGGCTTCTTAATAATAATCAGCATGACACTTATGGTAAAACAATAAATAGCCTTGGGAAGAGAGGACTCGTTCTGTCGGTACTTTCGTAACTTTTTGGTCATCACACTGAAACCACTGGTTACGTTGGTGCCGAATGTAGCACGTGTAATGTCCACTTTCCATCGTTCCCAAGTGATTCACAACTGCAAACAGTTCGTATCTGAAATAATTCATAACATACATAAACTGACCAGCGACTAGTGTCTACTGTGTGATATAGGAAACCAGAATTACCCGTTCAACTCCTTAGAAAATTCCATTCACCGAATTATGCCAGCAACTTTTTAGTTCATGTAGATTGGCTACTTCGAACAAATTGCCAAGTTGGGCTGAACTGCTATCAATGTAGTTAGTAGCATTTTCGACTCAACTAAAACTCTAAGAATGAACTATCTTGCTTCCATTTCACTCACCACGCAAAAGTTATCTCTTCTCCCTATATTCGCCCCGCATAACATGTTGATAATCCAGAATGATAAAATCCATTTATATTGTTTTGGCAATAAAGCCATACTTGTTTCGATTCGTTGTGAGCAAGTCAGTGACTATACTAGTTTTGCTCTCTGGAGTACTGGCGGAACGCTCGCGAAATGAGGCCGTGAACGGTGTCATATCGATGAATTGTGGATATTTGATTTTAGTATCCATTTTCTTCCGGTCTTTGCGACTATGTTCAAAACGTTTTAAATGAAAGCAGGCAACCATTGGAAGAGTTTTTAGAGTGAGCTGCTTCGTTGATTCTTCGTATGTCTCACAACGAGCACATTTCGTCTTCGCATTGCTTCCCAAATGCTCGGGCATTATATACCTTAAAGTAAATCGCTAGATTCACGGCCCACATCAATTTCGATTCACAACAGACTTTTTGCTTTGATTTTCGCCTTTGTTTAAGTAGGAAGGGTTGGAGCTACTGCTGCATAAATCTGTTTTTCCAACTTTTGAAAAAAAAATAACCTATGTAAGCAATCTTCTAAAGTAATTTGCTGTGGTGAACCGGAGCTGCTGTTGGGTGAACGTAACACTTCTTGCGCCACATCAAGCGATATATCCCAAAATGGGTCAACAGTTGTTGAAACACACCTGAAAATTTTTATTGAGCTAATCGACCTCAAACGGCCCCCGTATTTTATCATCTCCTTTCTTACAGTTCATTAGGTCATCTCTCCTCAAACAACTTCTGCTTTTAAAATTAATTAATAACCGTACCCACAGATTGAGCATGTGAGATCAGATTGTAATTTTCCGGTGAAGATCCAATCAATAATACAATTACATTCATTTGGCATAGAGGGAAGTGAACTGCCTGTAATAATAGCTATTAAGAACCAATAGTGGACTAATGGAATCAACGAAATTGAAAAAAAAAGAAAAACTAACTTCCGGAATGTCGATGAAGTACGTCAAGAGCAGCGATAAAGAATTCATGTGCGTCCTGTTGTTCGTAGCCAGCTAAATGCCTAGCATGTGTCCAGACGAGATTCAGAAATCTATTCGGTTTGTAAGGTGTAACATCGCCTTTGTAAAACTCCTAGAAACATTCATTTTTGAACAAGTAAAATCCATATTAGCCAAGCATAGGTGATAAACTGACGAAAACAAAATAGTTGCAACTACAGTCGATTATTAAGCAAATGGATCTACAGGATAACGTCATCAGTTGAGGAACCAACAAAGAAAGAAATGAAGGAAGATTTCGAGGATCCTTCCTACAAAGAAGGAATAAATTGTTTAGTTACCACTGTAGCGTCGCAACAAATGTTTAGCAAAAAAGAACCAAGTTCAATCCATTTCAAAGCAACTCGTGTTTGTCCAATAAAATTATCACCAATCTAGGATTGTGGATGATAAGCAGTAACAAAATTTATCGTTAAACACAGAGTTACCTGAAAAGTGTTGGCAAGCTCACACATCAGACATTGAGCTTTGCTATGAGATGACGATGAAGCACAGTGGTGCTGATCAGTGAGGAAATAATCCTTTAGATGTGGTGTATGTACGATAGCTTGTATAATACAGTTCATGAAACATGTATTTCCCAAATTCACCAGTCCACGTAAACCTGCAATGGCAACAACGCAAATGTACAAAGTACCGAAAATTTTAGAGTTTCAATTAGCTACAAATCTAGACAATTTAGACATTTTATCTAGTTCATTTTATATTTATGACACAGTTGCATTCATAATTATGACAGTTAATAGCTTCGATATCACTGGATAATAGCAGAAACTAATTAGATACTGAAATTACCTCGGATACTACTCCTCGAAAAGCGAACCATTCGAGTAGGATCATCATGACAAACATCCACAACAGCTGCACCTGGATACCAAATACTTCGGGTACTTAAGTTCAGCGATCGTCGACAACCATTTTCGGCATCTCGTCGGGCATCCTCCATCTGATGGTCGTATACAAAATCACCACATTGATAGCAATAAATAAAACCTGTTTCCACAGAAACTGCTGCAAAATGAGAAATAATTATTAGTTGGATGGAATTTGATTTCACAATTATTACCTGTAGCAGAGTAAGAAAATTACCTTACCGAAGAGATGTTCTTTGGTTGCCAGATGATCATGTATATGTGTTAAACATGCAAAAGTTGAACACTGGCAGCATGCACACATCAATGCATTCAATCGCGTTTTGCACTGAATGCACCTAATATATCTAGCCTGAAAATGGTTGCTCCCAAAATTAATGTACAAGTGATGGATAAAGCATTAGAATTGTTCTTAGTAAAAGAGATTTGTTGTTGCCACGTTTATAAATCTCAAAGTTACAAATGTGTTCAAAACGATTAAAATACTAATAAGTAGTTAGAGCTGAGTTGAAACAGTAATGTACTTGCGGTACTACACTGATATCCCTAACCGAACAATACATATCCTCGATAAATTGAACGCTCGTTCTGTTTACCCAACACATACATCTATATATATATATATATATATATATGTAAGATGGAGTATTAATATATCGATTAGATTTTTTACAGAATTTCACAGCATGCAGTTGACCTAATATTTGTATCATTTAATTTAAAAGTCGTTTTTTTCAAGGTGAAATGAAAATTCCCGAAGCTGTTTATCCTTCACATGATGATGACCATGCAATTGGCATGTATGGAGAAGTATTTATATAATTGTGTATTGCTTTTCATATCGGACTTTGCTAAATATCAAATATATTTCATTGTATCCTTCAACCAACCAGTCAGTGAAGTTAATTAAAACTCACGTGAACTTCCCGTGCTTTAGCATTATTAGGAAAGATAACCGCATAAACAACACTATTCAGGGTTTTCGACAATGTTCGCTGACTTCTACCAATATGTTTACATGGGCTGTTCATTGATCCCCTGAAAATATATTATCCTGATGTGATGAAATGAAGCTGAATATTATCTAAACTAATGGAATAGTCAAAATTTATAGCTATGCTTTTTTTTGTTGCTGTTGCTCATGATGTTCGTTTTCATAGGTGGGAACAAGTTAATTTAGCTTCTGACAGCTTTAATAGCAAATTAACATTATTGGAATATTTAAGAAGTACGAACTATAAAAGACCAAGTACGATTCGTATGACAGCCATGAAAAGCAGAAGAATTCTAACCCCCCAGTTCTGTCATGCGGATGTTAAGGACCTATTATATCGTAACGTCTAAGCAAAATATGGCACGACATGGACTGCATGCTCTAAACCGCAAAGGGATCACTGGAAATGCACGATTAAACTGCACGTGATGTAAAATGGTTCGAGGTTGTTCATTGCCATGTTAGACTGAGAAGAAACGATTGACACTACCGTACGGATGAGGGAAGAAGCTTCATTCTCGACAGCAAAAGTCGGATAACGGATCGACCTAAATAAGTACTCTTAAGCAGCAACCTTTGATCACACCAGCCAACCTTCCAGATCTGCTTTATTTTTTCCACTTATTTCCAGAAATATAAAATAAGCATTGATGTAGAAGAACATTGATGTATCGAAGTGTGACGCAAGTCAAAATACTACAATTTATTTGACCGCAACAACAATCATTTCAAATGGAGATACAGCCAACAAATAGAAAACAACGGCAAGAATAGGATAACATTTCAATAAATTAATCTTACTAAAATAAAACGAAATGACCTGATTATATCAAATATATAAATACTGACCACCGTTATGACATCTGCAACCCATTGTAAACCTGAAATTTGGGACCAGAATAATATTTTCGTTAATATATCTGATGGAATTACAAATCTCGAGCAAATTGAAGTAGAGGAGACTGCAAACAGTTCTTGTTAGGCAAAGTCTCCCAATCTTCACTGAAACAATAGCTTCACTTGTAAGTTACTTGAAAAAAGATGTTGTCGAGACTCGGATGACATAAAAGCATACTTTAGGTTGAAAAGAATCCTGCTTCAACAGTGTTCCAACAACTTCTTTCTGCTCAGGTGTTAATTCTCCGCGAGGAAACTCGATATCGACGGTTATATAGAGAATTCCTTTCTTATTATTATTGGAATACGAAGGCAATCCTTCATCTTTTTTTCGAATTCGTGCTCCTGGCCAGGTTATCTTTTCGCGGACAACCTGCAAAATAAGTTGTAATGTATCTGCGCTTATAAAACTGTATAAATTTATTCGTCTTTCATGAAGACGAATTAATTTAAAATGTTCTCTATAATTCTTTTCAAGTTCATTTTTTTCTAGTGAAAACTCAGAACATAGTACAATTCCAAAATTTTGTTCGAAAGCAAAATGTCTACGAGTGATAACGAGTAATATTCAAAATTCTATTATAAATAAGGACAGAGAAATTGTAATCCAAACAAATGACGGATTATCTGTGACAGAAAACAGACTTCAATCACTCACATATTTTTCGCTTTCTCCATAAAGGTTGAAGCCTTATGGATGGTCCAAGTGATAGAATTTTATTAATAACGGAATCTATTGTGATAAACAATGAAAGGAGGATGTTAGATAATTTATCTCAGAGCGAAGCATCTAATATTCTAATATGAAACATAAAATACCTTGAAATAATGCAACTCACTTCAACTTTGTGCCCATCAAGATGGGTTATTTCCATTTTGAACCCCTTTAATGCATCCTCTAATGATATAGTGACGTTCGTGTATAGATCCAAACCGCGCCGTTCAAATATTGGGTGCTTCTCGATTTTGATTACAAATTTCAGATCGCCCGGTTCACCTTCAATATGTGGCTCGCCTTCGCCTGAGAATGTTTGTGTTTGTCCTTCATCTACTCCCACTTCAATCTCAACCTAAAATATTTTAGAAAAAAATACCAAATATTGATTTAAAGAACGGATTGTATATGAAAAACGATACACTTGGTAATTATTAAAGCTGAAATAAATGTGTAGCAGCGCTTTCCATATTAACATAACAATCAGTTTTCTCAACTAATGATCACTGAGAAAGTGTGTTCCAGTATGGGATAACATACCTCGATTGACCGCATTTCTTGCACCAACACAACATTTGGGCATTCATCACATACTTTCACTTGAAACATTTGGAATCTACCAGCACCCAATTGTTCAGTACGCATTTCATGACGACAGTTACATTTTCTTGTACCCGATGTCTGTTTGTATGATGATTTTATCCTAAAATGACATGAATTCTTCACGCAAGTCCTTAAAATGGTTCAACACATTTACGACAATTTAGCCCATATCCTTTTCCTATATTAATCAATCTAGTATACTTCAATAAACTTCAGCATGACTATCTAAACAACGCAAGTTCTTGAAGTTTTCGTCGTATTGGTACACCTAATCAAGAATAAAGTCATTTAGGTATTAACTCACTTAAGACCTATAATCAAATAGGACCTAATAAAGTCAGTTAGGAACGTATTAATTGGCTGAAGCTTATAAACTTCATCATCAAATTATTCCCACCAATTACTTTGAAAATATGAAAATTGAATTCTTATTGATGCTATCAAAGAAAAAAAAGGAAAAATGCATTAATATTTCCGAAACCTTTTTACTTCCACAAAATTTCCACTATATATTTCTTCCAGTGTAACCCATAAATCCATAACCACATCAGCACCACGAAGTGTTCCTTCTTCATGCTGTTTGTTGCCGTGAAAAAAATCGCCAAAGAATGAGGAAAACGGATCATGAAAACTACCACTATCACCACCACCGGCATTTTTTAAACCCTCTTCACCATGGCGATCGTAGATTTTCCTCTTCTCTTCATTACTCAAAACCTATAAAAAACCTACTGGAGAATATCTATCCCACACTTCAATGCAATATTCATCATTATAAACAATGATAACAGTACAGTAATTGAACAATAATCTAATTACTTTCGACAAAAACAAGGATTAGAATTAAGGCTAAAAACTACATTAACCTCATAAGCAGCACCTAAGTCCTGGAATTTTTCCTCTGCCAGCGGATCATTGCTTTGCTTATCGGGGTGTAATTCTTTGGCCAGCATTCGGTATGCTTTCTTAATTTGATTCAGACTTGCATCGCGCGGCACTTTTAAAATTTTGTAGAAATCTCGCCCAGCTGACACCAGCACTAGCTGGAGAAAAAGGTACAACGGTAGAATGAAGAATGAGATATCCATTGGCTCATTACCCGTTATCTGATATATCCAGATAATTATCGAGCAAATCTGAGGAATATATTAATGAACATTCGCTACAACAGCATAGCTGAAATCAGTATTATAATACTAACTAATGAATAAGTAAATCAGAAAAAAAGTATATACGAGCAGTACCAACTGTCGCCTGCTTAAGTTATTAATCGTCTTGGTTATCGAGAACTAATATTTCTATATATATATACTTCACTTTAGTACTCTCAATCACAAAAATTTATGTCAGAACTGAAGCATTTATCCTAAACTTCATCACATCCAAAATATTTTATTTCGGATCAACTTGGAGAAATTAATGACGTAAACAACAATTCAGCTTTTTTTTTAAAACGATGTTATATAATTGTGAGGTAAATGTAACGTTACATTTTTACAGAGAAAATCCAAAAATTTGAATTTTAAAAAGCAAAACCAAATAACAACGTAGCCAATCTTCATGACGTACCCGGAAACTCCAATTTAAAGTACATTGACAAATTAAAAAGTGAAAAAAAAAACCAAGTTTTGAAAAATGCATCATTTGGCAGAAGCCAGAAAATGAGCAATAATACTTCACATGCACCAACCAATTGGCAATTACTCGTCACCACAAGCAATATTTAACAGTATCCTTATTGTCCGTATATAACTGTTGGAACGACTAGCTTCCCCTTTGGCTATTTCGTTAGGTGGTGGGTGGTAGCTTTTTTAATTTCTATCATCGTTATTTATGTAACGTAATTTAAATTACATTACAAAGTATATTTATTTTTTTAATGCTTTCAGGTTTCTTAGGTCGTCATCGCAAGATATCGTAAGAGTTTTTACAGTCGGGAGTGAGTAACTTTGCAAGTCTTTCATTAGTTGTGTTTCGTACAGCATGTGTATGTATTATTTCATTACTCAGAGAGCATTTAATTTTTTCATTTTGAGCTATATCAAAATCAAAATGACTATAATCCGTTATAATTCAGTAATTAAAAAATGAAACTAAATTAATGAAAAGATGTTTGTTTGAACTTTGATCCGGTTAGATGGCATAACGGGATGCTCGTGAAAAACTAATGCGTAAGTTGATTGGTGTGTGGGTGAGCGCAGCGAGTTGTCTGGGACGTTGTGGGTTATAATGGTGCTTTATGGGTAAATAGGCAAAGGGATTTGAGCGATTGAGTAATAACTGCATAAATGATTAAGTGATAGTAACGAACATTACGCAAGTCGTTACTACGATGAAAAGAGAGTGGTAAATGATTGTCAACTAATTACTATATATTTTATTGCTTGATAAGTGTGGTAAGTAATTAAATTTGATAAGCATGCAGTGAATTTTTGCATAACTCATGGAAATGTTAATATATCGATAAGTGATCTGGACTGCAATAATTTGAAACTAGCGAATATCATTTAGTAATTGTATACTTTTAATGCTTTGATTTGATCGGTAACTCAGAATCATTAAGCAACTTTTAACAATGCACAATGCACTAATTATTTATTCTTCAAGTAAATGGTAAATATTAAATGCTAGATTATTTGTGGAATTTTTCATTAATTGAAGTCTCCCACAAGATTGGGAAATTTCAATAAATAAGAAAAAGGGATTTCAATTAATGAGTTGATATATAAGCAGTACCAAATAATCTGCAGTTTAATATAGTTGTAAATGATAATTAACAGCATTCATGGATAATATGCAACATGCATGATTGATAATAAGTGTGGTTATGACAAATAGTTGACACAATAGTCTAAACCTCGATAACATCTTTGCGTCATAAATTTTGCCTGCTAATTTGCAAAAACTAGTAAAATAACTTAAATTACTTACCGTGTTGGCTTCAGGATCGTTCCTAAGCTATATTCCTGATTTGCATAATTGATTCGTACTTATCAACTTATTTACACAGTTGTCAAAATAATCTGTAATTCGGAACAATCTATATAAAATAATAATTTTCAGAAAAGAGTGGTGGGAATTGAAAGGAAATGGTGGCAGCAGATCCAATATTCGATGAGAATGTCCCAGAGGAACCATCGTTTTCAGATAGCGAATATGGTTTTAAAGAAAGCGCAACTGATGAAGGTATAATATAATTGTTCTGTTTATGAAAGACGGATTTATAAGAAAATGCTTGTTTAAAATAGGTTGGATGGAAGTCTCCTTTATTTATTTTTTTGTAGCTTGAATATTATTCGAACGATTGCCTAGTCGATATGAAGAGATTAGCATTAAATCAAATGCCCAACTAACCCTTTTCATTGTATGCATTGCGGGAAAGTATTCTGGATTTCGCTTTAATATTTGATATAAATAAAGATTTAAATATATTTTGGAAATTTCCAGAATTAGTTGGAGATGTATTGAGGAAAAAGCCGTCCTTAAGTGAATACGATCATTGCTGCATAATAGTTTCCGGCATACCGATTGTCGGTGAAAATCGTTTATTGAAACTGAAGAGTGTACTCGGAAAAATTTTTGGCCGGATCCATGCAGAGTTCAATGATTTCTATCCAGTTGATGATAATGGCTCTACAAAGGTACGTTGCAATGCAAATATTTGCATAGCGATATTAAGTTGGTTGGGCAAGAAAAATTAGTAGCAATTAATTTTCAATGTTGATAAAAGTCATGTGAAATCCTGATGCAAGCGATCAAGGTTTTTGTAATAACAAAATGATATGTTATCCTGAATGATCGATGTCCTTCGAGTGGTGGTATAAATACATGCTTAGTGTATTAGAATTATCATTCTTGTAAGAAAGAAAATACTGACAATTTTTGAATGATTCATTTTAATTCTCATCTTAGTAGATTAGCAATAAAAAAATGTGGTATTTGAATTAATTCTCAATTCATATTCATTTTCTACTCAAAATCAGTACAAAAATATAGCAAGTTATGATTGGTGTTAGATGGACTGATGAATATAGAATGTTGAGAAGATCAAATAGAAAACTGTTAAATGATTTGAAGCCAAGTTCTATTGACCGGCTTTTAATTACCTCACAATACTGTGGTACATTACAGGGCTATTGCTTTGTGGAATATCCTGGCAGTGAGATAGCAGAGAATGCTACAGCAATATTGCATGGTTATCTGCTGGATAAAAATCACACATTTTCGGCTAATCTGTTTAATGATTTGAATAAATTCGAAAAACCGGATGAAAATTGGAAGCCACCGGAAGCGCGACTATACAACAATATTGTATCATTTTTATGATTTTTCCTAATTTATTTTTGTATAATATTTGACGTTATTTCGTTTTAGGTTAGAATTTTTGACATTATGGAATGCTTCTTCAGGGTGATTTATGGTCTTGGTTACAAAATGAGAAATGTTACGATCAGTTTGCTGTTCATTATGAACGTGATGCACAGGGTTCTAAATATAGTTCGACATCTCCGTTTGTTGGAGTTTACGAGTATCGGAAAGGACAAGATCCAATGCCCGTTACGGAACGACACGTATGTTTTAGATAATTTTACTTGCTTAACCCTTTGTCAGAAAATGCAGAAACCTAGGTTTTATTTGATTATTGGATTAAATTACTGAAATAATTGGTACTGAAACGATATAATCGAAATATTTGATGTTATTAATTACAGCAAAGTTCTTTGCAGTATTGGACCGAGACAGTATTTAGGTGGTCTCCCAATGGCACTTTTTTTGTAAGTGTTCATCGTATGGGTATCGCGTTATGGGCAGGAACGAATTTCGAACGTTTTGCTCGTTATTCACATGAAAATGTTGTAATGCTCGATTTTTCGCCGTGTGAAAGGTGTGTTTTGAAAGTGTTTTGCATTTGGATTTAAAGAAGTAAGCACATTATTGCATAGCGATCGAAGGAAATTTTAATCAAGTGATGATTTGACTTTTTGTTTAAGAAGAAATGTTATTTAATACCGGTGTTTGCATTTCATTTCTGTTAGTGAGAATCTGAACGTAATCTAAATTTTTGCAGCTCTAGTATAAGAAAGGATGATTGCATTTTTGAAATTGATGAGCAATAAATGAAAATTTTTTAATAGATTTCTTGTTACGTACTCATTGCCGGAAAATCGGTGGGCTGATGATACTAATTCTTTACGCATATTTGAAACTACGACCGGAGAAATGAGACGTGGTTTTTCGTTGCTTACCCAAGAAGGATCCAATGAATTACCTTGCTGGCCATATTTCCAGTATATTTTGTTAATAGCAATACTTTCTATATGAAATTCTACCATGTAGTGTTTCCTTTATTCAACTAACTTTGTTTTTAGTGGAACTATTTGATACATTTGGCGCATATACGCTATGAAACGCACGTCACGAAGTATTGAAATAAGCTTTAATATTTTAAACCGTTTCACTACTTTTCATAAAAGGCATTCGGTTGACCGATGCCATTACACTCTATGAAACTGATTGATCTTAACTATCATAGAATGAAAGAGATGTCACGTATAATATATAGAAAGGTAATATTTGATTTTTTATAGGTGGTCAGCAGACACTCGAGCTTTAGAACCGGATGAAACATATCTGGCTTGTCCAGAAGCGAATGGATTTGTAGCATGTCCGAAACCGGGTGGTAATGGAATCAATGTGTATGAAACGACGAATTTCACCTTATTAGACAAGAAGCATATAATAATTGAGGGTTTACGGACTTTCCGCTGGTCACCAACGCGCCCTATTCTTGCATATTATTGTGACGAACGTGTAAGTGTTTATTTTCTTCCATTGGGAGCATCCAGTAATTCTGTACTGATTTATTGTTGTTTTTGGTTTATAACGGTTTGTTTCTAAGAAAAAGAATTTAAGACATCAGATAATGCACCAGCGGAAATTGGTTTAATGGAAATTCCATCAAAAAAGAAGCTTCGTGCGCAACGAATATTTTCTGTATCGGAGGCCGAATTGTTTTGGAATAAGAATGGCGATCGACTAGCTGCACACACAGAACGCTATCAGAAGAAGAATATCAAAACATCTGCGAGTGGATCCATAGAGGAAATTAAGTATACGGTAGGCAATATGGCTATAATATCGTTTTTCTCAACATTTAGTTTAATCTGAGAATTTCAACTTAAGCGTTTAAAATCCATTATGATACTTTTAAACACATATCTTTATTAAATCGTTTAGACTAATAATTGAACAATGAGATGTTATAATTTCAAAAGATAACAAAATTTGGTAGGAGTGTTGAGTTTTGAAGTTGTTTCTAGAAATCTTGTATTTCTATGAAAGTAAAACAGCTTATATGTATCGGAAATAATTTAAATGGATCACTTGTATATAATTCTATACTGTTTATAGAATCCGACTTCACATATTGAAATTTTCGATGCACGTGGGAAAGACATTTCAGTGCTTTCGATGCCTCTCTCGGAATCATTTATAGCATTTGACTGGGAACCATCAGGTTAAGCATTTTTTTTGTTCCTTCAACTGTTAAAAATCCAAAATTTGGTGCTTATAGTACATATGTCAGTTAAAAGAGAGATTACGATTTAACGCATTATATACATCCTATTTTAAAATACGATGTATATGACGTCAAAGTGCAGTTATTTCTATCTTGACATGTATATAGAACTGCTGACTAATGCTGAAAGATCTTTACTTCAGGTGATAAATTCTGTGTACTCGTTGGGTCACAGCATAAATCGACTCCGCTTATTTATTACTTGGATACGACCAAACATGCTCCCCAACTGATATCGAAATTTGAACCGATGGAACGCTTCAGTGATGTTCTTTGGGCACCAGCCGGTGGTTGGCTTGTTGTTTTTTCGGCCGCTACAGCATCCGGGAACATAATGTTTATTGATAGCAACGGAACTCGACCGACCCGCACAAATTTAGTCGAATATCCAGGCTTCAATAAAGTTGGTATATAAAAGGCTGAGCTTTCTTTGCAGGTTGAGGAAGTAGTAAGAGTTTCTCGTTGAACTAAAATATATTCGATGAAGTGGTAAAGAGGAGCTACAGCCCTTCATAATTTCAATCTTAAATTTCAGGGAAGTTGGGATCCTACAGGACGGTATTTTACAGCAGCATGTACGATTGGTGGTGGAAAAGGTGATACAGGTTATCGTATTTATACTTTCCAAGGAAGAGAATTGTACAGAAAGCCATTGGACCGGTTAATGCAGTTCAAATGGCGACCACGTTTACCAGTTAAATTACCTGATGAAACTATTAAGGTGACCTTGGTTTCTTCTACTTTAATGAAAAAAAAGTTTGGATCAACTTCCATTGGACGGTTGAGTGTCAAGTAACGTCGCAAAGACTGTCTTTGATTATACTATCTCAATTTGTAGAAACATTTCACATACGATGTGTCCTAAATTCCTTCGGGATGTGTGGTAAAGATTTAAGTTGCATTGGCATCACTACTGGAAGTTATTGCACTATTAATACTAACAGAATAACTTATTGGTGATGTTCCGATGATTCTTTGTTCTTATTAGCACTGTAAAGTAGCATGAACGATAATTGCGTTGCAGATGATAAGGAAGAATTTGAAAACTACATCAGCTAAATTCGAGGAAGAGGATAAAATGGAACGTGGTAGGGCAACCAAGGTTTGCATTTTCTGTTCACTTTGTTATCTTAGTTTGCAACTTCCATTTCTTTTTTGAACTTGTCAAATGTGATGTTCATATGTTCAGGAAGTGAGTGAAAAACGCAAGAAAATTATGGCAGATTTTATCCAGATTCGTAATTTATGCACGAAGAAATTGGCAGAAGAAGCTGAGTTACGCCTACAACTGAGAGGTTTTTCTTTCAAAACGATTTACGTGCTCATAGTTTGTTTTATTGCGGAACTTGTGGGAAAAGTTTTGGAGATTCGAACTGTAGAAATCTAGACATGATGCCTTCTATGTTTTTTTTTTAAGAAAACTTTTTCATAACAGTCTTCTTATGCTGTTACTTTGATAGAAACAAGCCAGAATGATGTGATTGCAGGTGGCTTAGATATATTGAAAGCAGACAATGAAGACTTGGTGGAAGAAACTATTACGGTGCCTCTAACTACAGAAAAAGTGAAATTACAAGAAGTAACAGCACCTGAGGAGTAGAAAGAAAGAGTATTTATTTTTTGTTGGAAAGCACACATTTACATATTTCCCGGCTTATCCTCTTATTTTCCTGTACTGATTGCCGAGTGTCCTCATTTTTCATCAGTTCTCCATAATGCTACCAAGTTTACCTTCTTCTCCTAATTATTCTACGCTGTATTGCAGTCTGTGGTACTTTAGTAGTACCCAGTACGGTCATAATCATTATGATCTGTGCATACTACTACGTCTGAGGTGTATAAACTATGCTTTAAACTGGGATGTGTTGTGATGCGACTCCCTTATGTTTTTATGAGTCAGCGTTTGTTGTGTTCTGTTGGCAGTACTGCTGGCAAGTCGTTTTTTTTTGTATCCTTTGTTATGGGTATTAAAGACATGGTCTTCAATATTTCAGACGTTCTTATTTAACACACCCCAATGAAAATCAAGTACTAGTAGTAGTGCGAACAGTATAAAAGATAACATGCAACGCTTACATGGGCTAAATATATCTTCAAAACATTTCATCTGTAAGCAACGTAAAGCTAATTGCGGAATGTTTTTTTATGCCAGTTAATTCCCGGGAAAGCATTAATGAACTACTGCCTTACACAAGATTCGGTGGAGAACGCATTGATCGGATAGGATTAGCTGCTTGGCAAGATCAACCAAGACATTTTCTTGCTATCCTTTGTTATGAGTATTAAAAACATGGTCTTCAAACATAAACCATATACACAGAATTAAGCAGATGGTGAAAAGGTGAGTATTTGTTTGCGTGAAGTCTGGAGAGGGGCAAGAAAAGACTTTCACAAGAACATCGCAATTGAAATGCAGAGGTTCTTGCAAAGTAGAATTGAAAAGTCAAGAAATACCCTTATCCCTCTCTTTCCACTACTGTAATGTCGGGAAAAAACCATATACGTAGCGTGGCAGTAAAATTTATTTACACGACACATAAAGGCACATGGAAGCAACAGTACAGGAAATCTGAGAATTACTTCGTTTCACCTCTTATAACATTTAAGTTTTCCACGTGGCTTATAAAAAATCAGATAGTATAGTATCATTGCTTAAACAACAAGATTTA
The DNA here is from genome assembly GCA_916381525.1 of Cercopithifilaria johnstoni. Taxonomy (NCBI): domain Eukaryota; kingdom Metazoa; phylum Nematoda; class Chromadorea; order Rhabditida; family Onchocercidae; genus Cercopithifilaria; species Cercopithifilaria johnstoni. The sequence continues at coordinate 24,710 of CAKAEH010001281.1, forward strand.
ACATAAGATTTTGCGAACTAGTTTGGAATGGAGATCACAAATGGAATATTCAAAAAGGTCACATATATTCAGGATTGATCATTAAGGAATATTTACCGCTTTGAAAAGGATGCAATGCGCTCAAAGTAACGTTCTACGCAGTCCTTTAACTGTTTTGCATCCTAAAATAAAAAAGCGATGTTAACAATATATTTGCGCAGTGTTACATAATAGTTATGAATCATTTTCTAACAAAAGTATTGTCGCTTGCTCCATCTTTTCCAGTCAGTGGATATAGACTTTTATATAGTGCCATCACGTTCAAATTAACAGATTCTATATTTATACCGAATTTCGATACAATGCACTGTTAAGGTTCGTTAACTTCGTTGAAAGCACTGACCAAGATTATAACAGTTTAAATCTTAATTCAGATAATATGTAATTAATATTGCTGACAACGTGGTTAAAGAATTTAACGGAGTTCAAGAAATTAAAAAATTAAGGAGAGCACAGAATCAAGGAAATATACAGCTTACTTCTCTTAAAGTCTCATCATCTTTTTTACTAATTAGCCATAGCAGCCAATCAATTTCTGTAGTTGGTATTGAAGATTGCGACTTTCGAGATGTTATTTTCCCCGTTTCCAAAATTATCTTCTTCTTAAGTGTTTCACAGGCTAGATGGAGATGATCAAACATTATCAGCAGGTAGGCATACTGCGCTGCACACCGCTCCTGAAATATGATAAATTTGGCATCGGAATATGTGCAGAACGCAGCAAATATTAGAATACGACATAAACATCTATTGATGCAACTCTTACTCCACATATAGAATTTAAAATACGACACCTCGTAACAATTTGATAACCATGGAGGTATATGCCACTGACGTTCAAGAAACGCATAGGTTACTGTCCATAATATTTTGAAATCATCCGGACACCTTTTCAAGGCTACTTCCACATACCCTAGTAAAATTGCCCAGTGTCGTTCTCGTAATCTAAAAATGATTTCCAAGTCAACTACCTGATTCAGCAAAACTATAAGACAAATAATGCAATATTTCAATGTTTGAGTAGTAGAAGGGACCTGGGTATTTTCTTCACAAATTTCCTATTTTTGGCCACCCAGTATGGTTCACCTTTCGGTGGCTTTGCATCCAGATGAATACACTCCACAGTAACCGCTTTCAAGAGTGAATATGGCTTCAAATCGAAAAGCCTGAAAGACAAAACCGATTTAATCCGAAAGATATATGTCCCACAGCTAGAAAAATGATGGAACAGCAAATCTTTACTTGTTCACTTCCCAAGCGTGATCAAAGAGTTTCTTGTCAATAAGTTGCTCGAAAATTTCGTCAAGTTTGACAGGCGGCGGGATCGACTTCTTCTCTCTCGGGTTGTAATTCGCGTCGAATAATAGCAATCGAGCTGATGATAATAGTGCCCTCTAGAATCAATAAAAGCAATTTATTCCTTTTTCACTGCATCACAGCCTTTATAATGCCTGCAAATAGTTTCCGTAACTCTCTTACACACATGAATTAAGGAATTTCGCATGAAAAGAAACCTTCGAAATATCATTTAGCGTCCAGATTTTGAGAGCGTTTTTACCCATTTTGCACTCAACCTTGTTTTGCACTTGTTCATCTATTTTTTCTACTTGTTTCGTTGGATTATCATTTACCTTAATAAAATGTTTGAGATCAGAATTACTGATAAATTCCGGAACTTTCACTTTAAACAGTTTTTTCTTAAAATGGATCCTGACTTTTCTATAAATACTTTTTATATGATTAACTGAATATAAGGACTAAATCTAAGCTACCAAAACATACCAATGATGCCGGGAGTGCGAGGAATTGGTCAGTTTCTGGTAGCAACGAAAGCAAACTGACAACAGTGCTAAGAGCACGACAACGACGAGATAATACGTTTCGATTCTGCAATTCCGACTGTAAACGACACGAATATTCGAACATTGTCAGTGCCGCTGCAAAAATTAAGTTACTGCAAGTAGAAATGACCTTCACAAAATTTGTCAGATATAAAGTATAGACAGTTACAGGGGAAGTCAATTTCATAAACCAAAAACAATATTTGCTATCAACACTATAGGGCTTTCAGTGCTGTACAAGAGGTGTTTCCACTTGATTCTGCAGTAGTCTCCTAAAAGAGATACGTAATGTCAACTATCATCAGTCATACCCTTGCCTAATAATTTTACCTCGCTGATAGAGATCTCGCTTGAGATGAAATGAGTAGATCAGTTCGTAAAAGTAGCCTTCTTTACTGATATCTGAAGTCCGAGCATTTGCTTTCAATATATTGATCACCTTAAAACAATTAGAAATGACCAAACATATTGTAAACTATCATCAAATGCCTGCTGTTAACAAGTTGAAAGAGCAATAATGCTTCCTAAGTTTATTATTTGTTTCGACTCAGAGTCAAAACTGTAAGTTGCTCTCTATAGAATATTAATAATGAAAAATCTTTCTTTCCCCTATATTTCCTTTTATCTCTTCTAGAAAAACTCCTGAAAAATCCCAGCTCTGGCGACTTTTCTCATCAGAAAAAATATACAACATACAGACCTGCTCTTCCATATTTCCATAATTTAAACCGACAAGCACTGCATTTTTCCTCTGCTCTATCAATTTGGCTAAAAGTTCTCTCAAACATATCCGACGATTTTCCGGAACTGGATTAGAGAGAAGGGTATTGAGGGCGTCTTCATATCGTCCCGTGATAAGCTCGAATTTAAAAACAGACATATACAATCCGGGCTAAAATAATGGAAGAATGTAAAAATTCCACGTTGAAGTAAGAGTTCTAACTTTGTTCAAGATTCTAAAAATAACATATTACCAAAACTGTAGTATTTACGTTCCTGGTTTGCAGTGCTTCTTTCAAGACACGTCTTGACAAATAAACTAGCTGCTCGTGAAAACCGTGCATCTCCATGACAGCCATAACCTAAAACATTTAACTTAGTTCCGAACAGCTAACTAAAAAATGTTGTTCAACCACTTGTTCAACCAGAAGAAGTCATGTGATAGACATTAATTTATTTTACTGGATTGCCACAGTGGTATTCAATGTTACCTTCAGTAGATATTGCAATTCGCTATATGGCTCATCCGAAACATTACCATCAGGAGAAAGCATTCTATTAAGAGCTTCATCTTGCCGATTGATACCTTCTATTGCATCCAAGAATGACTGCAAAGCCTGCAAATAACAACTACTATTCAACGGCAGTCAAAATTCAAACCAAATAGTGGAAACCTTCATGGCCAAAAAGTACCTTTTCAGGATGTCCTAGACCAGCAAGTGCATAGCCTTCGAAAAAACGAAAAGCAGCGCACAGTTCTGTTATATAAGGTTCATTCAACTGACAATATGTCTGCAAAAGATAAAGCTAGTCGATTCACATGTTCATTTTTTCAAAATATTTGAGTAAATAAAAACAAAAAAAAACACAACCTGCAGCGCAGAATATTGACGATAGTTAGCCAAAAATCTGGCCAATACCATAGCCGTATTTTCTGGCCAAAGAACAACCACAGCGTCATTTACAATTCTATTAAGAAACTGTGAATATGCTGATGCTGACTGCCTAAGAGGTGATACATGAGAAAATTTTTCAGCACAATTGTCAGTTCTGTCCTCCAGTGTCTCTTCGTCATCCTCTTCCGTATCGTCTTCTTCACCCACTAATTCCTTAAAAAATAAGTAATAAATCTCACCAGAAACTTCACATTCCCAAAATGCTTAGATTAAAAAAATTTTAAACTTTCCGGAGCATCTCTCGCCAATTTACTTGTCTTGTCATTCTACCCAACAATTAAGGATCCAAATCAAAGCATTTGATGAAAAACAATTACATCAAAGAAAAATGATGAACCTTATCCTGTACATAACTAAGTACGGTTGGGAGACCAGCAGTTGAGAAGAAACCATCTGCTAGACTTATTTCGTTATAGTTGTCACTGCAATTAACCATTCATATTATTCAAATCCCCTATTGCATCTCGAATTTCATCTTTCACATCGAACTATCCATTTAAGCTTATTCTTATTTCAGAAATATAAGAAAGATAAAAACATAAAAAGATAAACATAAAAAGACAAAAAGATCAGAAAGATAAAAACTTACATAGAAATTCGTAGCTTCATTGTCTGTGATAAGATGCTAAATTGTCGATTCATATCATGAAGTGATTTTTCGTGAGTATTAACTGTAAGCCCCCACCTAGCATCCAGTGGTATCGTCTCCTGAACATAAGTATTATTGTTACTTCGCTTATAAGCTTGATCCTTTACATATCTAAATCTTGCTAAATAACTTGAAAGAAAGAATAATGAAAAGTCACTCACATCTTGAGAAGAATAAACAGTTTTTACTAATTCCATTAGAGCGATAAAGCATTGGCTAAGAGCTAATCTGTCATCAATTAAACGTGTAAAGTGAGTCGCCAAAAGGCCAATTGTAAACCACCCATGAAATGGTGTTTCAGCTGCTACTGAAACAAAATTTCCGTGAGATGACCTGATAAAATAAAGTTGCTATTTTTATCGAAGTAAGACAAGCACATATTAACCTGTTATCACAAGCTTATAAGAACTTCATGTAATTAAACTATTAAATACTAGCAGAATGCTACAAGCCTTACGAGACGACTGAATAGGCCCAAAAATTCTGATGTTAACAAATAACATACTGTCTACGTCAAACTCGTCGACAGGTCTTAACTCAGTAAATTTTCGGATTGCATCCTCGAAAATATGCGAAACGGTTGAAAATGTATTCACGAATTGTTCACTTTCTTCTATGCTTACTGCACTGGCAACCTATATAAAGGATTTAATTCAATACATTTTATGATGAACGAAAGAAAAAATATTTACAAATTTGAATATTGCAAGGACTTCATGAAAAAATACTAATGGAACTCAAGGCACAAAATCATACTGCAGAAGAGATATAGCATACCAGTCCCCCTGCAGCAAATTTTGTAACGATATCCCAACACAGTTTCACATTCTTTTCATCGTTACCAATCAAACGTTCGAACCAGCGAAGCTGCTCATCACCAGGACGACATACTGTGAAACGTCCCTGTAATAACAAAACACTAGAATGAGTTAATCCATGACAATAATTATGAAGTGACGTAGTTGCATCTGACATAGTTGCATCTGACAAATAAAGAATAGTAGTGTGATAAAATTAAAAAACACACAGAAAATGATAACCATACCTGTTGTATCGTACCATACAAGCCAAGAGAAACAGAGTGCCACAGACCTAAAGAAAGGCATTCATTTTGCATTAATTCATTGCATATCCTTGTGAGCGTTGTCCAGAATCGATCTTGTCCTGCCTGATCGGGTGGTATTGTAGCCAAAAGTGAACGATCCTCTCGAGTAACATAATGCTGATCGAACTGCAACAACAGTATATAATTCCTTTTCCGGACATCCATATGATATAAAATGCTTTGTACAAAATATTTTATATATTCCTCCTCATAAAGTACTAATTGGTGCCCAACAATAAACATGGATTATCAATTAATTTCTGGATTTACAGCACATTCTTTCCTACAAAATTTAATAAAGACTGAAGTACCTCTACTGAGCTACAATACTTCTCTGCTGCTTCCTTTAACATCCGCCAATCGTATCGTCTTCCCAAAAGTTCCCAATTGAAGGTTCCTTTCTTGCAAACTAACTAAAAATTATTGCTACGTATTACTATGCCGAACTCAAAACATAGTGATAAATTCGTTTGACTTATGGATAAATCAATTATTGAATAGGATATCAAACATGAAAAAAAAACGACAATTATTTTCTTTTCTATTACTATTCAAATTCGAAGAGAATACCTGAAGAGAACGCAAAACAACGCCAAAGGAATATCTGTTGGGATCAAAGATATATGATTTCTGTGCATCAACTGACTGCTTTGGTTTAGCTTGCAACACGCTCACCTCCACATCACCATCGTGGACTTCATTTACTCCTTTCCAAGGAATTGTTAATGTACCATTCAAACTGAAATCTCGCATAAGACATGACTGTTCAATTACTTTTCTATAGGCTGTCGAAATTATGTTCATCAGCATGTGTTTGGTTAGGAAGAGGGAAGTAAATGAGCAACAAAGAATTCTCGAAGTAAATCTGTGTAGATGAGAAGAAATTGTTTGAAAGTTTCGAAGATATTAATGAAACTGACCAATCAACTGAAGCAGTGCGTAAACAATAGCGAATTCCATCCGAAACTTTACATAAACAAATAATATCCAGAATATCTTCTTGCACTGCACAAGTGAAATCCACTACTCCGCTCTGTAATTTTGTTGACAATCACTAATAAGATAAAAGAGAAAAATCGAATGACTTTACTAGAAAAAACATAATTCCAGCAAACTTACGTACTTCTGTTTGGAAAGTATTAATAAACGAGAAATATCCAGCATGCTCTGGTAACAGATATGGATCAATTTTCCCCAACATGAACTAAAATAATTATTTTATGTCCATATACAAATGAAGTAATTCGCAAATATTTACAATATGACTTTTTAACTTCGATGACTCTCTTTGACCTCCTTATACTATTTCAACTTATACTTCTACAGATGTGTGAGAACTGAATGCTTAAATAGTCTAAAGATGACGTTTAAGGAGCATCAACCTAACCCAAAAAACATAGTTTTACGTTACTGGTGAGAAAGAGTACAACTATTTGGTATCCTTACGACTTCCCATAATAATTTTGGTGTTACATTATCCTATTAAACTTTAATTTTCACCAAAAAACAACGAACCATGCAATGGTCAACAACTTGAAAAAGCACGATCACATAAAATGAATCTGCGTTATAGCAAGTCTTTATCATTTCTACAGTGACTGAAAAAAAACAGAAGAGTAATTGAGTACAAAAGTTTTCATGGATATAATTCATCATTTAAAGGCAAATTTAAATAGTACCTTGATCTCCATCGCCTCCATCGCTATTATGTATCATTATATCATATAAATTCCTATCGTATTCTTTTCTACCATTCTGGAATTCATATGCTATAAGCAGATTACTTCTAGCCAATAGTGTTAATTTCAACACTACATCTGATTTATAATGCATTTTGGTAGATTGTAACTAATATCCTTCCCTTTCCTGGTCGAAAAACCTATTCATCGCTATATTTCCAATGAAACACCAATTTCAACGTTTTTTGCTACTGCTCAATATTGTGCTCACATATAGAGACCATATTTTTTGAGTATTAAAAAGTAAATAAACCATATAAACATGTAGCCTTTTATCGTCGAAAAGTACATAAAAGAGAATGTCACGATGAACCACACATGATGCCAAGCTAACAACTAAGCTCAGCTGATGGGTTGCCATCATAACTCGTTGCAGTAATCCATCGCCTCTTATTACTTTTTCATAACCTCAAACAATTTCTTTGATTCAGTAATTACGACAGTAATTGCTCAACGACAATAATTATGATATGAAAAAAACTAAATACTAATTAGATTAGGAGAATAAAGTAAAAAGATTCAAAAATGATTCGGTCTAGAAGAAACCTTGGCCTTTACTTCCTGGTACATGGCGCATCTGTACAAGAACAATTTGTCCATTACCCAAAGAATATAAGGCAGATGTACCACTAGTTGTCGTATGTACGACACTTGCACGACAGGCACTTCTTGATGACGTTAGTTCGTAGCTATCATGATTGTACAGAAAGGTTTGATCTGCAGATAGCTTCAGGACGCCTTGAATCTGCAGATAATCAAAACTTCTGTTATTATCACAGAATCTTGAATTTGTCACTTTATTTCAGTTAAACTACAAAATTCATAATTTCTCCTTCCTTTCTCCTCCTTTCTGCTCTTACTACAGAAATTTTTAATACTTTTCTGGTTTGTCTGAAACAGAAACAAGGCGCATAAAGGAACAACCGAATGCAATCCAAAAATATAACCTCGTTCTTTTTCGCAACCCCAATCTCGAAAGTAAATCGATGAAGGGCATTCTGCGTCGGTACTAGCAATATCAGGTTGTCATGTGCGAAACAGAATTGCGTTCCAGGTATAACATTAGCTGGACTAAAGTTAAGGCATAACGAAGAAAAATCAAAACACCGTTCAACGCTTCGTTCTTCTAACAGTAACGATGATCGATTCGATCGCCTGCAATATCTTAATTTGGCCTGCTGTTCGACTCTTTTTTCATCTAGTCTTCAAAAAAAGTATGAACTATCTCCTCCAAAGAACTTCAACTCATATTAGTCGGATAAAAATCACCAGAATATCGGTTGCTCTAAGTACACAATAAAAAAGATAACAGGAACTAGCCATATGATGAAACGATCGACCATATCTGGTATATCCCGAAAATCATACGATCCAACTGCAGGTTCAATCTCCTCATTCGATAATGTATGCAGTTCTTCATCTACTTAATAATATATTTCATAAACATAGGACTGAAAAAGCTACTACCAAAAATATTCTGGTTCCACATTTTCCACATACCACTTTTACGCATGCGCAGTTTCTTAGCTGACTAAGCAAAAATAAAGATAAACCAGAACTGTCAAGAAATTATTTAATCCAAAAACAAAGAAAAAGAAACAGAGAGAAATATTTTACTTGAGATGCGAATCACCCGAATAGGATGGAATGTATAAGTTGCCGCGAATACAAGTTCTTCTCCCTTTACACAGTTAGTCATACCTGGCAGTTCTGAAATATCACGTAACTCATTAATCTCCCCAGAAGTCAACACTATTATCCGAAAATCATCAGTTTCAAATCATTCGAAAATTCAAAAACCTCAGATAACTCAGAAACTGAAGTCCTAAGTGATCTAACGACCATCAGTAACCCGCGACTTTCACAGAACTACCATTCAATGGGACGAATTTGAGGAACTTCGCTGTCCGACCAAGCTTCCAACCGAACGTTCAGCCAGGTCGTACCTTCGAGCCTTCTTTGCTATCTCATTACGAAAATTCTACGTCCCGGAGTATAGATGCATTTGATATTGACTTAAGATAATGTCTTGAAATATCCATTCGAGATTTCACATGCCGATAATTTCACATATTAAATATTACTACTGTATTTCAATCTTTGTCTATTCTTTACACAGTCGGTGAGATTGCTGTAACTTACCATACACAGGAACATAGGCCAGCCATCGTTCTAACTCATCCAAAGATAAAAAGGTATGACTCATGATTAATTCGCTTTTCACTACCTATCGAAATATGAATTTTTGTTTTATCCTAAATTTAATTGAAAATTAATTGCACGATCAAACAGCTTAGCTGACAATAGTACCAATGCGCTATATCGGTATTAACCGTTCACCTTTATAAATTGAATTATAAAATTAATTAACTTAAAAGAGATTGATACATGCAAGAATTATGGAGATTATCCATTTTAACATTTCCAACTTCTAATATAAAACGATTGAAAATTTCAGGGACAAATTAGTTTTGATCAGGAATTAAGTAAAAACTTTTGGGAAAAATATAATAATTTCTTCGACAGAAATATCGAAATTACCGAAAATATCCCATCCAAATTTAAATGTTTTATTTTTATGACAAACAAATGAACGATTTGCATGATTGTTAACGGATTGTTTTAGATCAAAATTTTTGGAATCTTAATTGGTTCGTATCATTATTCAGAAGCAAAAATAATTACAAATCATTACAAGTTTTAATCACATTTCAAGAATAGTTCTACTCATGAAATACGGTAACTTTAATGTTTAAGTATAAGGCACACTTCCTTATACTGATACTCTATTCGCATTGGACACTTAAAAAGCATATAGTAAAATAAAGAAGATGAATGATCTTATAATTCGAACTAAACAATGCAAGAAAAAGACTGAATGAAATAGAATACCGATAATAATTAACCTTTTTGTACTCCTTTCAATATGTGTTTCCCGCATATTTGGAATTTTCTCGATGTTGAGAATAATATCGCGGGTATTTCGTTTATTATATAAATCAGTAAATTAGTAAATATAATATAAAGAATAATTAACAGTTTTATATTTATGTGTTAGGCATTAATTTTTAGAAGTTAATCATTTCGCCGGTACAAATTTCCCTTTTAATTTCCTTCGGAAGTAATGGCAAATAAGTTTTCTTTTAGTCTTTTATTGAGATTTTTCATTTTATAATGTTATGGGAGATATGAGAAATTTTCCTCCTAAATTGTATCATTCTAGTGATATGTGATAATATCAGTAACTCTTCTTATTTGATTATAATTTTGGTATATTAACATATTGCTTCCTGAGATTTCTAATCTTATTTAATTAATATCATCATTTAATTGATAATTTGTGGACATTCGCAATGTGTTCTCTGACGACGAATCATCCATCTGCTAGAGAATTAACCGGTAGTAGTTGTGGGAACACAATTTAGACCACCGGTATGGTTTTCTAAATTTCAAATTGGCGCTACCCCATATCAGTGTAAAGATGACGAATAAGTAAATAACAAATGAGTAAAAAGATAGCTCGTATATTTTAAATTATTTCTTTCATATATTCAGTTCAGGAAGTTAAAGGTCAAGCGAAACTTTCAATGACAGTTAAGACTAAAATTTTCTTGAAAGAAATAGGGTCATTTTATTTTACAGATTAGGATTATTAATTTATAGTTATTACAGTATTTCTCCTCTATATGCATGACTTGTTTCTGCTTATATGAATGGACTTTTTGTACGTACGTGGTCATCAGTGGTGTAAAATTCTTTTCTGTATTCACTCTCTAAGTTTTGAAGTCGATTTCCACCAAGAAAATCTCCTTTTTAAAGCAATCATCACAATTGTCTTGTTATTTCGTGCGCTATGCATGACGAGTGGTATTAATTCTTCAGGAAGAATGCTTAACCTTTGATGATAGGTTAACTTTTGTATAACATTCTCTTGCTCAGATGAAGTTAACTTTCTTAATGAAATCATGAGTCACTTTTAATAAGGTCAAACAGGAAAAAACAACAATATTGAGAAAATAATTGAAAGCATAATCTACTCTCTTCTCTTGCTTAATCACTACTAAACTATCGTTTCAAGTCAACTTTTGGAACTTTCTCAGTGTCTGATACTGAAAAAGTTCAAAAGTACCACTTGACCTGAAACGCTGATTTTCATGGGGGCACTGCTTTATCATGCAATAATAACTTGTCGTGAGATGCGTGATCACGGGAAACCGGTATGGGCTTGTTTCTTCAGGGCGAGACTTATGTAACACTTGTATTCTGTAGGCATGAACACTTCACTTTCCGACATAGAAAACGTTGGGATAATTTATTCACTTGGAATCGCAACGTAGTAAAGCATATAAATTGAGTGATACTTGTTTAAAATATTTCAGTAAATTGTCATTCATAACTGGCAACGTTTTGTATTTAATTAGAGAACTTAAGCATACTTAATAAATATATTTTTATCACTTGCTTTTATGTAGTTGAGTTAAACTATGGCATGCTTTAACGATTTTGATCATGAGATGCTATCACCAGTACCCAAGATTTTTGATGGAAACCATGCACAGAGCTTCATTTTTCTTCTGCACATTTACAATCTGCAACGATTCACAAAAGAGAGAAAGAGAATAGTACAAGAAAATAGGAAGAAAAATCAAGATGAAAATATATCTTCATTGTTTCTTATTGGAGACTTTCTCCATGTGTGAATAAGTATGAAAAGCGGCAGTAACCATTGCATTTAAAATTAACGGAGAAATTACGTTCCGCATTCCTGTACATTTAGTTTTCCCTTTCGGATGGTCTGCTTGTCCTAGTAATTTGCGGTTGAGGTAGGAATAATGTGCCGTTATCATTCAAGTGATGTTTGTTTCGATCTCTCACTGACAGTTTATACGATTTTCATGGCACAATAAGTATATGTGGAATGGATTCAGGAAGTGAACCTCCGATAGACTTCTTTTGCCGAGTAGCGATTATTAATTCTGACATTCACCGCGGAAAACAAATAGCTAACTCACCTGACAAGGATATATTATCTCGCAAGGTTCCTTATTTTTTTCTTATTCCTTTTTTTATTCCGATTTCAGCGGTATTATTAGATGTATCACAGAATATCAGCCAAAATAGATCAATTCTTCCAATCTGGTGTTTCATACGAGATTTTGTAGGATGGTGGTTTTTCTTTGTGGAAGTGTGTTTAGATATTATCTCGTTTCCACCAATGTCCTAGTTTGATTGGCTTTCATGATAAGCGTTCGGTGAGTCGGAGCGAAGATTTTTTTACACCTAAAGTTTTCCGGAATGTATACTTATTGTACACAACGTCCAGTTTTCAGATCGGATTTATGTTCGGGTGTTGGATACGAATGTTCTTGTAAGAAGACAGTGAATAGTACGCTATAAAAACACGGTGTAATATTGAAAATAAGTTTTCAATAGTGGGAAAGTTTTTAATTGCAGGTTAGAAATCATTAGCCCAGAAGGATTGTGAGAATTCGATACTTCTATTTTAGGCGGAGTAAAGGCGAATGGTAAGAAGTGCCCGTATTTTCGAGGTATTGTTTAGCAGAAGGCTACGTCGAGCACATGATGAAACCACTATGGGCTGCTGTGAAGCCAGCGTTCACCATGCAGTTGTCGTCATTTTCCTCGAGTATTTTGCCTGGGGATTACTTACTGTACCGGTCATTAATGTTTGTTTTTATTTATTTATTGGCGTCCTTTTCTTTCGTCTTTTGTGTTCATTCCAATAGTTGCCTCTGTACTATCGAAGCAAGATAGGGATTCGCAATGGATGCAACATTTTTTCACATGATCGTTGACGTACTTGTGAATCATTCAATCTCTTGTATAGAAAAGATATTAGGAACTTGAGTACTTTATAAGTGATAAAATATTGAATGATTTGTTGGTGGTGCAGTAAACCATACATATATAAATAAATTATGATCTACGAGTCTGCGTTGGATCCGTTATCTGGTACGATAACTGTTGGTCTAACAGGAACAATTATCATTTTAAAATAACGCTATAAAATTTTGCAGGTGTTGGCTGATAGCTTTCCTACGAATAAATTTTTAATGAATGGTGTCATTCTTGGCATTAAAGGTCTGCTATCATTTTTAAGTGCCCCACTGCTTGGTGCGATATCGGACAAGTGGGGACGCAAATCATTTTTGCTGCTTACTGTATTTTTTACATGCCTGCCTATACCATGCCTTAAAATTAGCCCATGGTTGGTGATTATCTACTTTTTTGTATTTTATAGTAAAAAAATGAGGATCAAAAGGATAGTGCAGGTCAAACTTTTCTTTTTTTTGTATCACAAATTCATCATAAGAAGATAAGCTTTCAAAGGGAACGCATCGATGTGTAGTCGTGAAATTAAAAGCGCTGTTTCAGGTGGTATTTTACTCTATTCTCAATTAGTGGTCTATTTTCGATAACATTCAGTGTTGCACTTGCATATGTAGCTGATGTCACAGATAAAGCCGATCGTTCAACTGCATATGGCCTCATTTCTGCCACATTTGCAGGATCTTTAATTACGTCACCAGCACTCGGCGCATGGATTTCAGAGTCTTGGGATGATGATAGCGTCGTTTTACTTGTATGTTTATCGTTTCAGTTTAATACTGTCTAACATGTGGGGCCGGTAAATGATTATAATTTGTTCATAAACTGTCTCTGATTAATGCAATATATTAAAAATCGAGGAGGAAAACGAGAGAGTGGTCCGCTCATAATTAATAATTGCAGGCCACAGTAATTGCAAGTCTGGATGTACTATTTATTTTGCTGGTAGTGCCAGAATCATTACCTTCCCGTAACCGTAGAGTAGTAGATGCATTTCGTTGGCAGAAAGCTGATCCATTTGCAACATTACGAATTGTTTGGGAAGATCGTTTGGTGCTTCAATTGGCTGCTATTATCTTTTTAAGTTATCTTCCTGAAGCTGGTCAATTTTCATGTTTTTTCGTATATTTAAAACTTGTGGTTGGTTTCACTCCGGAAGCAGTAGCCGTTTTCATCGGTTAGTGATCACCGTAATAGTTATCCCGTCTCTCTTACTTTTTTATTTTGGGTAAAACTGAACATGATAATGATTGTTTTACTCTCAAAAGCTAAGAATTCATGACAAAACTTTGTTGCCATATACGTCATTACCTAGCTAATATGCAGTATTCTGACTATTCGCGTCCTGGTAGTAATGCATAGGATCAGCAGTGCGTGATTTGACGTGTCAGTGTCCGGCGGTCGATAATCCTAACTGTGGCTAACTTTCCCCGGAAAGCTTCAGACATTTTAAATCATTTAAAATTTTAGAGTATTGAATGGATTGATAATATTGTCACAGCACATATTAATTCATTTTGCAGGAATTGTTGGTATATTATCTGTTGTCACTCAAACCGGCATACTTTTTCTTCTTACTAGTACTGTTGGTACGAAATACACAATAACTCTTGGCCTATCATTTCAATTTGCTCAATTATTATGGTTAGTTCGAGGAACATGAATTATTTCCGGAGAGTCTCATACCCAAGCTTTATATACATTTCAGTCTTTGGTTATATATTACTAATATTTTGGGCGTTTTAATTGATTGTTCAGGTATGGTTTCGGTACGAAATATTGGATGATGTGGGCTGCAGGTGTGTTAGTAGCGATGAGTCAATTGATTTATCCGTCAATTAGCGCATTTGTTAGCATACATACCGATCGTGATAAGCAAGGGACTGTACAGGGTGTTATTACCGGTGTCCGTGGATTATGTCAAGGTTGTTGTTTTGAAATAAAATCCTTCAGAAATAGAATTTCATAACCGGTTTTCTTTATTCTTCAAGAATGGTTTTCTTCAAGATTCCAAAAAAGGCTTAGGAATGTACAGAAATTGAAGTGAGTTGGTTCATTATTCTAAGTTTACAAAAACATATGGCTTTTTGAATGAGATCATAATTACGGGAACGTAGAATTAAGAGGAAATGAAAACGTTAGACCGGAAAGTAGTGATGTTTTAAACACTTCATTCTTTAAAGTAGTGACGTTTTAAACACTTCATTCTTTTTCGGCGTTCGTTGACAAATATCATTTAGGTTTGGGTCCAGCCCTATTCGGTTTTATATTTTACTTGTTTGACATGGATTTAAATGTGGATAACGATGGTACGGGTCATATTGGAATACCCCCTTTTCCAGCACCTCGAATACGAGTTCAGCCAATCATTTCACCGCGTCGAAATGCAACTTCCATTGAGAAGCCCACATTTAACTGGGTGAGTGTTACTGAGGTTCCATAAGATATAAATTCTCTACGAATGCTACGGAATTCCAGGAGGCCTGCCTTTGCTTCTCTTTCGCAGCGCTTAAAAAAATGTCACGAAATAAATGAAGATTATTCCAGAAGTTAATCCCAGGACCGCCATTTTTTTTCGGATCTTTACTGGTGCTACTCGCCTTATTTGTGAATTCATCACTGCCAAGGGTGACATCAATGAATACACGATTTTTCCGACGCCCAAGCGCTACACATAGTCGGCAGTCATCAGACGATGCTTCTCGTTTACTTCAGGGCTCATAATTTATCCTTGGTGTAACTCTTCTTCGCAGCATCATATATGATTACAGAATGAAAAAATTTAATTGTATTTGAACTGCTAAGGCTTTAGGTTATACTTTGTAGCGCATACTCAATTTTTCATGAACCTTATACTTATTTCTTCGGATGAAGTTGCTAGTGATATGCGTAATGCGAGTGGTGTTATTTGGTTACCAACTTGTCAAGTTTCTCCCAAGTAAAACTAATTTCGTTGGAGCAGTATATACAAAATGCCATTGTTCGATCTCGAATCGTTGACATTGATCCGCATATTTATAGCAGGTATCAGTGTATCCTTCCGAGCCTATCGTAAATATCAGTGAAAAAACTGCATACGGATAAGGATTAAACTTTGATTCTGTGCTGTCTTTAAGACATTCAATTGTTGATCGTACTAAGCTCCAGAGATATTTGAAAGTGTTCCTTAAGGTTTTTCTTAATTTTTGTATTGTAGTTTACACTATAATTATGCGTGTTATTCGGTGATATATGAGGAGAGTAGTTATTTGCTCATTCTTATTGCATTGTTGTATATGTGGGCGTCTTCCTTATATCTTAGATTATACATTGCTTCCGTGTGTTCTGTGATACCCAACTTCTCTATTATTATCTTCTATGTGGCATCCCTCTAAATCTGTTCTCTTCACTTGATTTTATTGCGTATTTCTCAAGAAGTTGTGGCGTTGACGTCGAAATATTCTCTCGTATACTTTTTGCAAGCATACGTTTTTCGATTTTGTAATTTTGAATTTCGTACAAATGCCGCGTCGTTTGATCATATTTCCTTACTTATGTTTTCCTGAATTGAATTTTTGGCAAGGATAAAACTTCGGGTGTAGTGCTCGTAAGTTTCGCACCAACTATTGCAACAATTTCTTTTTTGATTACTTCGTATACGTTGTGAATTTATGAAGAATTGAATAAAAAGCTTATGCTATGAAATGATCTTATATTTGTTAAGCGGTATCTGCAGATCCACTGCAATATTTCAATGAAGAAATAGTTTTATTTTAGAGGGTTCCACGCTCATTCTTACTTATCCAGCTTAAAAGTTTATAGTTTTCGTAAAATCGTAATTTTCCTGATTCAGAATAGAGTGTTTGTGCTCATATTTGATTGCACTGGTTTTCTTCATTTCAACTGACATTTATAAATCGTCGTGTTGATTTGATATACAGTCGAATTCTTCGTTGGCCATTTATTGATGATAAATTATGTTAATATGTTGTCAGGCAGTCGTCCATCTTTGATTGGTCACCTCGGTGTTTTTCAAGTTAACATTAACAGTTAGTTTTAGGTGCGTAAGAGATTTGTCGGAGATAGCGAACAATACAAACAGTCATTTTCATCAGTTCATATCTTTTCCTTAAAAAAAAATGAAACGTAAGGGAGATGTTGCGTTGGAACAAATTGATCAGAAACGTGGGAAACGGCGATTAATATGTGTACAGATTGATGATTACGTTGAGGAGATCAAGTTGCCCAGTGCAGAAAGATGTAAACTGGAAACATTAGCCGAGTCCGTGAAGAATGCCATTTATGCAGCGAAAGAAGCAAAATATGCTCATAAGGTTAATTACCTTATAATAATAGCCCATTTATGGAAGATGAAGTAAGTGCGATCCAGCAAGTAACGGGTGATCTTTTTTGTTAAGCATTACAAAGCTTTGTTATTCGTGGTAAATTTTTTTTATTGGATAATACTGAATTTAAATTCAATCTTACAAGAGTAAGAGTAATCTGTTGCATTATTTGCATGTGTCTCATTTTTGAACATTTCAGGTAAACGATTTGCAGAAATTGCATTTAGACAAAATCCGTTTTCCGCTATTCTTACCGTTTGATGTGCAATTAAGTAATATCAAATCGTCATGTGACTGTCGTTGGATCCATCCAGTTAGAATTAACACTTTGGGCAGTTGGCACGCCGGCTATCAGACAAAAATGGAGCCCGTTTTGGATCTTATCGTTATTATACCGCAGGTTCATATTTCTTTTTGCTGTGTGTTTTTTCATGACTTTTATTTCAATGTTTTTTCCAGTAATTTAAAAAATTGCTTTTATGTTTTTGTATATTTCAGAATTATTTTGGATCGCGCGATTACCTCAATTTTACATATTTTGTTAAACGTGCTCACTATATTTGCCAAGTAGCACGGATTTTGATGAAAACAGGGATGTCGGTAAAATTTGGATTGGATCACTTCGATACATTGAAACCATTATTGTTTGTCTTGAACGAAGACGGTATCTTTTTCCTATTATTAACTCTGATTAGTACTTTTATGCCAAGAAAAGAAAAGGAACTTTTCTTTTTTTTGGAAGATAATTCCCATGTAACTTCTTTTCATCGTCACTAGTTGTGAGGCATTTCATTCCAGGACTTGAAAGTAATGGATTCTTGCGAATTCACTTTGCACCACCGCGAGAATTCACAAAAATTTCTCGATTTCGTCCAGAAAATAATAACTTGAGACCCTCTTTCTGTTCTGCTCATTTTGGATCTCTCGGTCAGTAAGTGCAGTTTGCTTTTGAAATTCATTTTTGATCAGACTTAGAAGGGAGAGCAAAAGTGAAACGAATAGACAATAAAGTAAAATAAGAGATGTGTTTAGTTGGGATGTAAAACCCATTGTTTGAGACGCAAGGTGTCCAGTCATTGATTTAGTTGCTTTCATTTGATCTCCCCAAAAAAATAAATGGGAACTACTGCAGGTATCGACACACCTACACCGGTCTATAACTCAAAAATATTAATTGATATGTTACGCGAAGAAATTGAATCTAGGTACGAAGCATTTTTCTGTCAAAAACCGAATTTTTTAAAAGCTTTTGTTATGATACGTTCATGGATGCTTCAAAGGGATTTCATCCAGGTATTCTTTTACTTTTCTACCTTTGCTACTTCACTTTCGCTTCATACCATAAAGAAGCAATATTTGTTTTAAAGGCTATTATTTTATCTGCTATAATTTAAGGGCATCTGTGTTCCATAACAGAGTTGACTTTTTTTCATTTTTTACCTTTTTTGAACTATGAAATTAGCTGTAATTCCAAAATCATTTATATTCGATATCAAGCGAATGTGTTAAATTATTCCTGACAGAAAATGAATTTGTTTTCCTTCTCAAAATCTCATCTTTAAAATTCTAGAGAGTTGATGGCTTTTCGGATTTGCTATTGGCAGCTTGGCTTATATATATTAACATTCAAGAAGCTTCTTTTGCTCAGGCGTCTGTTTTCAACATTATCGTAGGATTTTTCTCCTCCATAAGTGAGTTTACTGTTTGATCGTCTCTTGAAATAAGTAAGGATCATCTATATGAATTAATTTTGAACAGATTAACTTGAGTTTATAAAATGATAAATTTCAGTATCAACAAATTGGAAAGAGTCTCGTTTGGGCTTATGTAATAATGATGCGTTATATTCACAGTTCTTGTCATATTTCGACTTTGTATTTCTCGATCATACAGGATATCTAAATTTGGCTGCATCTTTGAGTGTTACGGCTATGGAGCAGATTCGTGCTGCTGCGACTGATGCCATAACCAAGATTAATACCTTCAGTGAATTTCATCATCTTTTTGTGAAAAGACATCCTTTTATTACAGCTTTCGACCAATATATCAGGTATTCGAGAAAATCTGTTTTTATATTCACTGCTTTCGAGCTTAACATTTTATAAGGACATTTAAAGAATTTTTTTTTTAAGGATACAATTACCGCAGCATTATTTGCAAAATACTTTTCAAAAAATGTGCAGTGCAGAGTGCTTAAGTGCTTGTAACGACTTATTGCGTATGTTCAAACGCAAGCTAATTCCACTGCTGAAAGAAGCTTTATCGGATAGAATTGTAAATTTCGATGTATTTACACCAAATCAACAAGTGAGACTGGTGGGTTCATCAGTTTTAATGGTTGTCGAATAAAATATTAAAAATCATTTTTGAATTATAGCATATTCCTTAATTGCAGTGGGACGTATATATGGAAAGAGAGAAATGTACTATGGACGAGGAGATAGGGCTGCTAATTGGATTTCGACTTTCGACGAAATGGAATAATTTATTGACACGTGGTCCACCAGCTAAATCATCAGATGCGGTGCATTTCCGTCAATTCTGGGGTGATATCTGTGAATTACGCAAATTTCCGGATAATGCGATCTGTGAAGCAGTTGTCTGGGGTTCCAGTAATGTCACTGTGCTCCTTTGTCAGCATATTCTGCAGAGGCAAAATTTTCATATGCTTTTTGGTCATGTTATAATTTCTGCCAATAGTGTATACCCTTCTTGGAGGGATACTTCTTGAAGTTGTCGTTATGGAAAAAAAATCTTTTATTTTTTCTGATAATGATGAAATATATTGTACATCACTTTAGGCACTTGAAATTAGACGCATGTCATGTGGAAGAGCGAACATTAAAGATGGAAGAGATCTTGCCCAATGCGGTAGACAGATACAGTACAATCGGACGAGCTTACGATAAATTATCCAAAACACTTCGAATGTTGCAAGATTTGCCCCTTCTTATCACAAATATCCATCCTGTATCCGCTTATCTAAGACGAACTGCGGTATTATTCATTTATTTTTTTACTACTGGTAAAATCCTTTTTTTTCATTTCATTAGAATTTATTTACAACTCGTGTTGGAGTTGGTATGTATACCGACTTTACTCTACCGAAATTTCAGTGTTTTTCTGGCCTGAAGTAGTTTTATATCGATATTCCTTAAAAGTTTGAGATAAATTTCAATCACTTTTCATTTGCTTGAAATTTCAATCATTTTTAATTAACTTATCGACAAGATATCCTGTGCATTGAATTTTAAATTTAAGCCTGCAGTTTATTTATTTTTTACGTACTCTATTTTTAACATGTTATGGCTCGAATAATTTCACATTGTGTTGTGTTCACACTTATCGCCCATTTCACTCTAGCTGAGTATAAGTAATTTTGTGTTATGTTTTTTGCAAAAACGCTTTGCAGCCTTACCCGCCTCTTTCTACTAATGCAGTAGTCGAAAGATACAGTTCCGTCGTGAAAGATTCTATAGCATTTCCGTTATCACATATCTCACCTCCTTATTTGCCCACCATAGAAGGTCTGTATTTTCTATCAGTAAATAGTATTTTCATTTAATTTCGGGACATTAATTCTTTTTAACGCATTACTTCTCCGAAAGGACAGAAATTGGCATATTAGTTCAATTTTTTATCGTTTTTTAAATTAATTCTCTATATAGTGCAAATAACAATGGAGCAAAGTGGAAAATGGGGTGATGAACTTGGAGCTATTGCTCGGCTGAAAACTGCCTTTTACATCGAACTGTCAAAAATATTGAAGACGAAACATTCAATGCAAGCTATTCCCTTCGATGATTATTTAATTGTTCATTTTGTAAGTTAATTTCATCATTAATATAATTAAAACGAGAAAGAGGCTTCGCAATCTCCAACTTCTCTTAACTGTTGATTGCTTCTATATTTGCAGGACACTGTGGTATTTCGTCTGGTAATAGCCTGTCCGAAGGAAGTGCATATAATCAGAAAATTAAACGGTGGCAAAACGGGCATTCTAAAGGACAGTGCAGCATCAAAGTCGAAGGAGCTCGAGGTAGTGCTGAAGCCTCAACTCACTGCACTGTTGCACAGGTAAGTCTGGTAATTTCAGATTTAAGCGATTTTACTTTGAATAACTTTGGATGTTCAGGATGGAGAAAATTTAGAACATTGTTTTTCATAAGTAATTCGCTTCTCAATTAAATTCCTTTCGGTGATTTTTTTTTTGAAAGTAGAATATTTTGAATTTTGCGGATGATACTGTTGCATGTTTAATTTGACAAATGTTTTTCCAGTGCAAGTCAGCAGTTCGAAGCGTTCCCAGATGCATGTCGTTTGGCAATGTATTGGTTGTCATCCCATGCGTTGTCTGACTATTTAAATGAAGTGATTTTGGAAACTATCGTTGCTTCTGTATTTCTTAAACCATTCTCACTTCAACCACCAAGGTTCTATTCATTTGCTTTACATTTCATCCTTTTTTTTGCTTTATAGTTATTAGCGAAGTGCTAGTATTGTTGACTGAAATAACTGGAGACCTTCTAAAAAAGTTAGTATAATTAGGTTCCAATTTTTAAGACTTCATGTTGAGTTTGCCTTTTCAGAATGGCGTTCGTTGGTTTCTTTCATTTCCTAATATTGCTTTCTACGCATAATTGGCTTATGAAACCGTTACTTGTTGATTTTAATAACGAATGGACAGGTTTATTGCATTTTTATTCATTTTAGGGACTTTCACCGCAAATATATTTATGAAGTGTTTTCAGAAATCTCTTGAAAAAATGCGAAATTTTTTAACTTTTTTCAGAGGAGGATATTGATGAAATGGAAAAAGAATTCATCAAAATGAGACCGGTGTTACCAGTAATGGTAATATGTACAGCGGTTGATAGGAGTGGTTGTCGGTAAGTCGTTACCTGTTAAATACCTCTCTTGTTGCATGCTTTGTACTATCAATTTCTATCAGTATAAGTTGATCACACTCTATGATTTATTTGTTCATGATTTTCTTTCCAGATGGACAAGAGAGGAACCACAACCGTTGATCTTGAAACGGATGATTGCTCTTGCTAAAGCATCAGCAGCACTAATTGAGCAACATATCAGTAATTTAGTACCGTTGAATTTAAAGGTTTCTATTTATTCTTTATATTCTCAATGTCATTATTGTTATAATGAATAATTTTACTCATCATTATTTTTGGACTTCCTGCTCCCTATAATGATAACTGCCGTCATCATAAATTATGTAAATATTACGTCTTCTTTTTGAAGTGACTGATTGATCTTATTGATTGGTTGCAGGGAATGTTCACAACCAACGTTTCCACTTTCTCCAATGTTGACATACATATCAAAGGACGACATATGGCCAGGAGAAAAGTAGTTCGTAGCAAATTAATAAACGGACCATTACCAGTAGTTGACTATGATTCAGTTAGGAAATATGTTAAACGACTACGACAGTGTTTCTCTTCAGTTGCTCTCTTTTTCTACAACAAATACGTAGGTGATATTATCGGCGTGGTGTGGAAACCAGCTGCATTAGTACCACGGGATGCAAGTGTATGTTACTTATGTTTTTTATGAGGGATTGCCAAGATCATTTGCTCTGTATTGTTTTTGCTTATCATAATATTATTAAGATGTTGAAATATGTTAAACATGAAAATTTTTTAGGTTGTTCTTGGTTGCATAACACTTTCTTTCATGAAGTTTTTACAGCTGATTGCCATAATATAATCTCTTTACAGATATCTAGCTGTTTACATCGCTTGGAAGGACCGGATAATAAGTTGCTCGTTAATACAAGAGCCATAATGGATGATTTCAAGATGCTTGGTCATGGTATTGTTCGAGACGTGCGCCAACATTGCGTCACTGAGGACGAGGAGAATACCGCGAATTAGATTTTAGCTCTGGTTGATTGTGGCATGCATTCTGCTTTTTTGTAAGCAAATAGTTTGTAAATTTTCTTGTACTATTTAATGGGAGAAAACTGATAAAATATAAAGGTGTAAACAATTAGATTGCATTATTTTCGAACTCACATCTACTCATTCGCTCAATCTGTATTACGTCTAAAGTTTTATTGATTCCTTCCTTTAGTTGTTATTGTTGTTGAACCGTTAAATTGTATATAATAAGTTTTCAATAAATGATTTTATCAATTTTTGTCGTTTGTTAAGTTGTATTATGAATATTGATGGAATATCTGGAGTAAAAAGCATATGAACGATCGCTTAACACAATCAATTGATAATTACGTATTATTGATTGCTTGGACAAAGATCAAATATGCGCAATATATGTGTCTCAATGTCTTCAACCCAACTTAAATAAAATATACGCTACGACCAAAGGAATACCTGTTGTGACGAAGTTAGAGATTTCCTTTTCCAGGAAAATGGACAATTTAGACGATTTGGTACATTTATTGGCAGGTAGTTCAGTAACTGTTGCACCAAACAGTACGGTGCGAGAGCATCCTCGATTTTCTCAGTACAAATACGTTGGACGGGCGGAAGTAAGCCAAGAGAGACGACGACAAGAATTCCTTCGACGCCAGAAAGAGTATACCTTTTATATCTCTGAATGTAGAAAATGGGTCCTGAATTCGAGGTGGGAATAAAGGTTGCGCTTCGGACTAAGGCACCATTCTTCATATTTAGAAAAGAGTATATCACTTTTACCGAAATAATTTGGGGTGTCGTAAAAATTTGGGACTTATATGATTATTAAATTTTTGACTTCCTGGAAATAGTGATATAACGTTTACAGAGCACGTTTTGATTATGCGAATCATGCGCGAAAATTGGCAATGAATGAATTTGATGAAAATGGGAATGACAAAGAGAAAGAAGAAATGGATACAGCAGTGTTTAGTAAAAACAGTAAGAAGATAAATCGAAAAAGGAATTGCAATCATTATGCCGATGAACTGATGCTTAGTGAATGGTTAGTCGATATCCCGGAGAGCTTATCCAAGGAATGGATTTGTATACCGTGTCCGGTTGGTAGACGATGTCTCGTGGTCGCTTCTAATGTATGTAATTATATTATTTATTATAAAAGCAGAAGCATCGTGAATTTGAATTTTGTGAATTTTGTGAAGAGTAGTTGAAAATTCGATGCGATAGTATCAGAATTATTCATTATGAAGTGATAGTTCACACCGAATATGGTTAAAAATCTTCTTATCATATTTTAGTTTCTTCACGTACAGTATGATTATCTTGTTATTTACACGGTATTTTTCGTATCGAAAGTGAATTTTCGAGTACGCTAATTGCATTCCTTATCTACGTTATTATTTTGATTATTGTACTAAAGAACGATTTTCGGGTATCTGAAGACAATCAGTGTTACTTTTTTGTAACTGATCTGATATGATATATGACTTGTTTAATAAATCTTAAATGGCTTGAGTTACTTTATAATTTTTTAAAGTCAGTCTTTTCAGAGTTATTTTTTTCACACAACTTGCCAATTAAAATTCTACCGTGCAAAGTTCTATGTATTATATTTAGTGAATTGTTGCAGGGAGTAACAAGTGCTTATTCGAAATCTGGATTTCTCATAACTCAGTTTCATTCCTATCTTCCTGGCGGAAATCATCCTTGTCGTGGTGAGTTGATAAATATGAAGGAAGTAGATTAGATTTTATCAAATAATTCTATCGTCATATAATTTCGCTTAGGTAAATACACTCTTCTGGATTGTGTTTTTGATGCTAAATCGCCAACATTCTATTGTCTGGATATGATTGCTTGGAATAGTCTTGCGGTTGCTGATTCGGATTTTGATTGCCGACTGTTTATGATGAATTCGCATATCACTGAGAATGAAAATTTTAGAGAAGTTTCAAAGCAAATACCTGTTAGTTCTCAGTTTCTGAACTTATTTTTGGTTCTAGACCTTCTTTTGTAGTTATTTGGAATTGATTTTTTTTTACATTTGGAATTGATTTTTTATCATACATGAAGCTTTGTAGCTTCATGTATGAAAGGTATTGTATTCTAGTTGTCGATAATTTGACTTCAAATATATTTCAGTACCGTTTTATATGTCTTCCACATTGCCGTTGTGAGCATAATTCCATGGAGGAAATGATGCATCGAGATTTTGATTTCGAAATTGACGGTGTTCTTTTTTATCATGCAAGCGTTCACTACCTTAAAGGCCAGAGTCCACTTGGTTTGTTGTTAATCTATTCAATTATTATATATAATCATATTGTTAAAACTGGCCCTTCACTCAATATTTCATCTTTTATAATTGCAAAAAATATCGCTGTCTGTAGAGTTCATAATAAAACCGTTCGGTTTCACCCAGTTTTTTTAAGCTTAAGATCGTTTTGATAGTTTAGTTGTAGGCAGCTGACTGAAATATCTGAGAGAAATATTTGTTTTGCTATGATTCAATACTATTTATTTTTTGTCTCATAATTGATCATATCTTAGAAGTAAAAAAATGATAAAAAAATCTCACTGATTTGAATTTCAGTAGGATGGTTGAAGCCGTGGATGATGCCGGAAATTTTATCGGTTTCCGTACCAGCAAAACTGATGAGTGGAGATGAGATAGCAGCAGGTAGTTCACAGAAATTCATCGAAGCATATAATCAAGAACACAAACATGTTAGCATGATTGGTAAAACTCCCGAAAGTGTTTCCAGTTAAACATATTCGTTATATATTGAAATTGTGCAGCCAATTTGTCTTACAAGTGTAGTCGTAGATAAAAAAGGATGAATTAAAAAATGAAGATAAAAGTTTATTTAATATACTGAAGACAGATTCACGCATTTCTATATTGTGAGACATTAATATTGTCACATAACTTTTCTGTTTAAATTTAATGTGATTTGACATACCCGTTCTACATATCTTTCCTGCATTTACTGTCGTGTATTCCATCATTACTCATCTCAGCTTCTTTGTGAATGGCTTCTTTATAAATATGTTTGCAAATATTTATAAACGAATAATCTGTACGTCTTGTTTGCACCATATATTTTGAAAAGTATCCTTTTGTGGTTAAATAACATGAATTCACAAAAGCACATAAAATAGACTAAAAATGATTCCCAAAACCAATTGTGGTAATATGTGGAAATTTTGTATTTCCCTCCCATATATGTGATCCAATATTTATCATAAATCACTTAACCGATTTACTTTGTTTCCTACGGCACAATTATATTTCTTATGCTCCTAAAAAGCAATATAGCACATCAAATGTATTATCACTCATAAATGGTTCTGCAGTGAAAGTTAATTCTAATTGGTACGCGTAATATGAACTGTCATCGAAATCGAAGTTACAAGGAGATTCTACTAGGATTAATTTATATTGCAGATGTTCAATATTACACTGTTGGACGTCTTAGAGCGGTCGCTTTTATTTGATATTTCGTGAAGTAAATTTTTTTCATTAAACTGAAAGATGATAATAAAATGTTTGTTGAATTTTCATAAATTATTCAGCTTTTATTTGAAATCAAAAGTATAACATAAAAATCTTTCAAACTCATTGTAATTATAATGATAAAATTAAACTCTTTTTAAACATAATGAATTTATAATACTTCAGTCAGGTCGTTCCGTGCTTAAGGAATTCATTTTTCAATCGAATGTTTGGTGAATCAGGACATTGTTCATGTTCAACATGTTGCATTGATTCAAAGCATTATGGTAAAAATTCGCTTGTAGTTGTCATTTTAAAAATGGAAAACATTTATGTCTTTATACATCAAGGTATACTTATCAACGTTATCGTTACAATCCTTCTGAAAATCTCAAATCATCGAATTCTACAAAAATACTAGAAGTATTTGTTTTAAATTCTTTGGTATTTTGCTACATTTTACCGATGAAATAGAATATTTTCGATGTATAATACTATTAAATTATGATTTTCCGTTTTTTGATAATTTCAAATTTCAAAATTTGCATGCTTAAGTATGCGAACTGGAAAAAGTAGCAACACTGTTGAAGGGAAAATTAACAAATTTGAAGAATTCGCGTTATATCGCTCAAAAAGAGAACAAAAGTTTGATTCGGCAATCGAATAAGGTCACTATTTCTTTCCAATCTTTTATTATTCAAAAATATACGAAAATGATTTTAATTATATGCATTTTATTCGAGTTGCAACGAATTTCAATTAATTCAGTTAATGGAAGAAATTCGACAGAAAACGATCTTCGCGAAAAATTCGATCCGATCTGATGATGAAATAGCATTTGAAGCGGAAAATTGGTCACAATTATGGCTAAGTGAAAATGGACAGGTAGAAACTGCTAGGATTTTTTTTCCTAGAAATAATTGAAATTTTATTTTCTGAAAATATTTCGGAATGTTAAAATTCCACTGAAAAAAGTTGACAACAAGAGGGAAGATTTTTTGTTTTAGAAAAATAAAATAACACAGCAATATTCTTTAAACCACTAGACAAATCGATACTTTTTAAAAATTAACAAATTGGTACTTTTTCGAGCTTACGTATTGGTTTTGTTAGAAGAATAGTTTAGGCAAGATTCAAGACTATACTTTTAATTGATCACTCACTTCCTGATCGTTTTAGTTCTCAGCTGTATAATCTTACTTATATTTTTATAATTTACCTTACTTATATTGTTAGCAAAATTTTTAAAGATAATTTTTAAAGATTTCAATGATATCTATTATTGAATTTCTACATAAATTCAAAATAAAAGTTTCGGCTTATTCTTTAGATTCATTCAAACTTTCAGATTCATTCAAATCTTAAGATTCATTATTCGATTCATTGTTTAGATTCATTCAAACCATTGGCATAAGCAGTTACTATGTTTAGTGAACACATTTTCTAAGATTGTAGAAAATTCTCGCTGATAAACGATTGTTAGAAAATGCTCAACAAGTGAAGGTAATTGAGAAACAAATTGAATACACACATCGTCTTATTACGCATAAGCGAAAAATAATTGATACATGGCAAAATGGTACCATTCAAAAAGTTCACAAAGTAATTTATTCACTTGGCTTATTTTACTACCTTTTTCACCTATCCAATTGTTGGCTAATATTTAAAATGTATGGAACATAAAAGGTTCATGCTTTTGTCTGCAATAAATATATTTGTTTTTGTAAAATAATAATATACAACTAATTAAAATGTTGCCGTAAATTTGTAATTATTTCAGGAAGGTCAACTAAAATTGCTTGAAGAAGAAAATTTGGATATGGAAAAAAAGATGACTGAATGGTTAAAAGTAAATCAACGATTGTTGAACATATTTGATGCGATAAAAGATCGTGAAGTAGAGATGATCTTTGCTACGGAGCGTTGCAAGCAACGAAATATGCAAGTTCGGGTATCTGTCCCGATATGATCAATTAATCAATTAATCATCTTAAGTAAAATAGCAGTTACTCTGTTGATCGAAGAATCCATTATTTGATAGCTGACTTATCGATTAAGCTTATTGAAGATGCAAATATATTTTATTCATTGATTTATTTACTTTTTTGTTCAAATATATACCTTCTAATTATTTGCTTATTATTTAGCAATATATTTATTTACTCATTAACTTATTCATTTGCTTACTTATTCATTATGTTATGTTATATTATGTGACAGCTTATATCATTATTATTAATATAAGTTTGATTTTATTCAGGTAAGAAAGAAACTGTGAAATTGAATGATAGGAAATATTAGCGAAATGGTTGCAATATATCTTGTTGAATTCTCAACGAAAAAAATAAATAAATGAATGAAATTTACAGGAAGAATGCAGCCAAATGCAAACACATATATTAGCAATATCGAAAAGATTGGATGAGATAAATATGCGTAATATCACTAATACATCTTCCAGTTCAATTACATTACATAGTCAAGAGAATGAATTAAAACGAAAGCAATCTCTTAGTATCTCTTTCATTATTATCCTAAAATTTTACAGTAATATGTATTGCTAAGTTAAAAGTAGCATTTAATGCTTCCATTTCATTTCTAATACAATCAAAAATAATTGAACTGCCAATAAAACTTTAAAATTTAATATTTGCAGCAACAAAAAGTAGCCGTGGAAATGATTGATTGCAACTGGCAACAATGACTGAAATCAGTGAATGATAAAAATAAACAACAGCTATTGGAATTATTAGCCAAAAAATACAATTTAGATTATTTATTTGTTCAAATTTTGTTTTTAATATTCAAATTCGTTCCATGTAGTAAACTATACCTTTAATATTTCCGTAATCTTTAATTATAAAGATACTAAAGAATTAATCATTGATTTAATAATCTTTTCCTTTCTTTCTTTTCTACTTCTTTTACCAAAACTTATAATTTTTTAATCTAATAAATTTGCAAAAAATATTCGTCCTCTTTGAAAAAAGCGAAAAAAAACTAATTAACTCAATTAACAATATGATAAAAATATTGATAAAAAACAGATATTATCATATTCAAATATCATTACTTAATATGATATAATTTCTAACCTTATTTAGACATATTTTAGATATATCTGAAATATATCCAATATATATATATATATTTCATATATTTTAAAATATAATATATCTAAAATATGTATATCTAAATACTCTCTATACCTAAAATATGTATATCTAAATAATATCTATATCATATATCATATAGATATTATATAAATATAAAAAATATCATATATAAATACAATAATAAATATCTATATGATATTTACATTTATTATATACATATATATCATATTATATAGGTATACATATTTTTATTTATGTTTTTTATTTACATTTATTTTCATTTATTTTTACTAAATATAATTTTTATTTATATATTTTATTTTATATTTTATATTTTTATATTTTAGATATGGATATTATTTAGATATACATATTTATACGTATTTTTATATAATATACATATTTTTATTTATATTTATATATTTTTAATTTTTTTTAAATATCTATATCTATATGATGTATATCTATATAATAAATAGCTATATAATATGATATATATATTTATACATAATAAAATAAATAAAAATGAATATAAATAAAAATAAATATAAAATATATGTTTAGTTATTTGCCCATTGTTTGTATCAATTTTATAATTAGGAGTTGAAGCTTTAACAATTCATGTAAGTTTAACCTTTTCTAGAAATTCACAGTTGCAATTAAATGGCATGCTTAATTGATTTTTTAATTATTTCAGTTATTCTAACGATTTGTTTTCTCTTCTACTCAAATCTTTATTAATCTTTGAAAAGAAATTTGATGAACAAAAACAAAATTGCTTGAGAACTTTGCCATTATTATAAAACATATACAAATGTATAATTAATTATTTAATTTTGATATTTTCGAGAAAGCATTACAATTTCAAGTGATTTTCTCAGCAATGGTTTACAATACTATATCATCAGATATCAGATAAAAAGTAATCGGATGATATAGTAAAGTATTTTCTTTTGTTTATTATTTATTATTCAATTTAAGCTTCCTTTTTATATTCATAAAATTTTAAATGATATAATAAATTATCAGTCTCTTTCTATTGACTTTGTTTAGCCACCAATCACATTTTGATAGCATAAAAATCATGGAAAGATATTGCTAATAAACACTTTATTGGTTTCATTTGTAGCAATCTTCAATGGATAAAGCAATTCAAAAATGAATTTTAAACTTGAGTAACTTCAAATTACAATTTAATTACATTCTTCTTCCTGGAAGATAAGTGAATTTTTTTTAAAGAAAGTAATTTTTCAAAATTTAAACTCACAATTTATTAGTGATGAAAAAATGACAAGACATTGGTTTCAAGTTGTCATGATGCAGTAAATGTCTCGCTTGTTTAACCGGAATCATCCTTTATCAAAACGGAAATATCTCTTCTCATCCACCAGAAAGACACGGTGTACACTTGAGATCCTTTTATTTCATTCTACGTGCCGCGGACCGCGTCCTCCTCACACGGACATAGAAAGGCGGAGGGAGAAGTGCGAGTGCGTGGGCGGCGAGGTCGGGGTTACCCAGGTTTTGCATAGGGTATGCGAGTGAGGGAAAGGTGGAAGAAGATAATTCGTTGAGGTAAATCGATAATTTAGAAATTTAATACATTTGCACTTTAAATGAAACTTGAAATTCGGACATTAAACACTAATTTTCATTTGAAGGAATAACGACGGAGTGGGGAAGTTACTTGAAGTTATGGGGACATCATCGCTTGGAAGCCGGTTGCTAAATCGTTTAATGAATGCGGAATCTAGGAACACGCATCGACCAAATGATGATGATGGTTACAACGAGGTAGATTTCATTTCTGTGATTCATTGAAATACAATTTCTGCGGTTATAAGTGGAAGAATTATGAATCGAAAATTCTGAAATATCAGGTTTGAACTTAATTTTTGCATTGACAACTCGGGTGGGATGATCTAAACTTCTCGAATTTTTTTTTTCCTTTTTTCCTCATGTCGATGATTTATTTTTAAGCGAAAAATTTTGTTTCTCACATTTGGGTAATATTATAAACGCTGAACGATGGTAATATTGAAGCTCTCCCGTCGATTATTATCATGTTTGGATATCGAAAGTGAAAGGAATGCTGCAAAAGTACTGAAACATCCCTCGGTAGCGCGGTTAATCGTTCGACGTGAATTAGGACTTCAACGAACTCAGTGCAGTTTCGGTAGAAATGCTTTACGATCACTTATTATATCGGTATGTTTTATTTGGTTTTTTTTTCGAATTATTGGCAGCATAGGATTTGATATTTGTAGAATTGATAAGATTATCTTTAGTCTAACATGCTTAACTATAGACCACATTATTTTGCACTGATATAGTAGTTTTATGTGATCGTAAAGGAACTTGCTGTTCATGGCATTCAACTTCGAAAGAAGCTATAAACAATTCTGTTAATCGATAAACAACTTTGTTGCTTTTGCTGGAATTCAATGGCGTTAAATTCTTCTAAGCTGTCTGCTTTTAATCTGTTTAATTGATTCATAGCTGGCCTGATATTTATTTTGATTTTATTTTGCAGAATAATCGGAGATATGTCTTATGTGAAAAGCACGATGCAAAAGGTTTTCTTAACGTCGACGGGTGAGCTTCATATTTTGATTCTTAAGCAGTATGTTAGCAAGAAAAAGAAGTTTAGAGGAAATCATCAGTGGAGAATTACGTGACCAGTTATAAAAAGGTTTTCAGTATTACTAATAAATAGGAAGAGGAGTTAAAAAATGAAAGCCTTTCTGCTTTTTGAATGGCTTATTAATATAATAAGATCTTTTAGTTCATATCTTCATCAAATTCAGGGGTTTAATGGTTGCACACAAAGCACGCAAAATCTACAACATTGATATTTTGGAGCCATTATGCCGGTTGGATATGCTAGACGAAACGGAGAAGATTCTGTCTACACTTTGGGTTGAACTCGTCGTTGACTTACAGGTTTACATTTATATCACGTTCACCAGTAGTTCCAAAGACTTATTTATGTTTACATATATTTCCAAAGTATGATAAGTAGTTCTGGAGATTTTTGGATATTTCTTTAAGTTCGCAATTGCGAACTTCTTTATTACTCTGTTTGCAAAGTCAAAATCTAAAAGTATTTTGAACCTTAGTTAGTTTGAACTATAGTGAGTATGTGTTCATTCATTCAGCGAGAAATTGCTCTCCATACAAGTAATTTTTTATGACATTACAGTTATTAATTTTTCCCTATTATTTGTAGCATGTTTTATGAGTATAGCATATCTGGCAACATTTAGATGAAAAGTAAGGAAACCGAATATTGTAACAATTTAGATTGTTGTATGTGCCGCAATCATTAATATAGATACAAATTGCAGGAGGGAACATCAAACTCTTCACCGTTTTGGGTATTAATTTTAACACAGAATCGTTTGCTATGCATTGATCCTCTACGTCAGTCAGTGGAGGCTGAATTTATACTACCGTCAGACTTCTGTAAATTCAGGTTTGCTCCTTTTCTGCTTTCTTCCAGAGAAATTACTTTTTGTATTCATTGATCAAGCGCTTGTATGAACAGCATATCTCTGCTCATATATGTATGTATGCAAGCATATGTTTTATTTATATGATTTAAATTCATACCACATGCATTCAGATGTTCATTGGAAATTTTCATTTAGATCCAGCAGTTGCTTTAAATTATGAAGATGAATATCAGACAATGTTAAGCATCGTTCAAGTGATGTAAGTAAGAAAGAATTTAAGACCATTATTGACTTTATCCTAAAAATGTAAATTTTATAGCTGCCTAGCACCCAATGAACTTGGTCGAACGTTTTGCTTATTTGGACATATGTTGTCACAGGTATCAGATTCATTAGCCATTATGAAAGTTTGAGATTTACACGATAAAACAAACTATTTGATATAGCTTGTTGATTCAGAGCGGTGTAAGAAGCAGCAATACCAGTGGAACAGATTGTGTTATCGGCGTCTTTGATGTTTATCCACTTAAATTTAAAGGCATCTTCCGCATTACTAAGGAGGTAAGGGCGTTTTTTTTTTTTGCTTAGCCAAGGATCACATAATTGATATGCTTTTATTCTTTAAGGTTTTTGGAAATGTTACAAATGTAAGCGTAATATCTGATATGGTAATTGTTTTCAAAAAAAAGCCATATGAAACGGTGCTGTATAATTTGGTCGATTTTCAAAATCAGGTAGGTATTTTTATGAATGAAATTTTACACTGTTTTATTACTCATTATAAAGATTATAATGCTGCATGAAATTTTTATTTTAATTTATTTTTAGAAACTGAAAGGTTGAGAACGGAGATTTGTTATAGTGAGAAAAATTATTTTTAGACTGAAGAAGGATTGTATGATCCTGAATTACGGTTTGATGGGAAAATAGTTTTGCCTATTCCTAATTTAATTATATCAGAACCGGTCAAATGTGCAAGAGTTGCAGGTAATCGTCGTTGAATTTTAGAAGATTTTTAACAAAATATCGTTGACTCCAGTCAACTGTGTAAACAAATGAATAGTTTTCTTTTTTGCCATTAGACCATCCTCCTTGTATGAACATTAAAGGTAACTGGTCAACGCTAGAATATAGCGGTGTACCATATCATTTGTTGGGTATATCATATTCTTCTAAAAAATCGTACATGTTGGTTGATGCTGCGAAAATGACAGAACCGGTCAGTTTATCATTAAATTAATTTCTTGATTATCAGCAGTTTTGAGGAACGTGATGCAACATAGAATATATAAAATAGAAAATTTTTCTTCATAAAAGAGACTGAAGTGAGGAAAAAGAATGCAGATTCATCTTGATTTTGAAAAGGTATATCGTTTAAGAAATTTTTTTCAGGTTTTTAATATTGTGTGATTTTAATTCTTTTTTTGTATATTAAATAAGCATAATTATAGGCCTCACTACCATTTCCGCTTCAGCCACCAAAGAATACATCACTGCAAGTAGAAGGGGCTAGTTTGATGTTCCATTCAGATGAGTCGGGACGACTGCTTCGTTTTGATGGGCCAACAATTGTATCGTATAAGATGCAACGGTAATTATTGTCCCCCAAAAACTATCAAAAAATTTTTCAAATTCTTAAAACTAAATATTCTCGCTGTTTCAGCTCAGGATGTGATTATATGCGCAGAAGGCACATGCTGCCGCCATCCTTTGACTTTTTAAGAACTAATAAATCACATATTATCATTTGTTCTATCTATCCTTTTTTCTTTGCAGATCTTTTGATGATAAAATGTCATTTCAAGAAGTCTGGCGAACCAATTTATGGGTGAAGGATAGCTTTTTTCATGAGAAGCTTGAAAGGTTACAGTTTATTCTTTATAGCAGATAATAGAATTGTATCGTGCGATGAATAGTAGTGAGGAAAAATATGTAGCGAAAGTTCGGTTAATAAATCTTCATTAGAACTAATATTGCATCATTTCAACTAGTCATGCGCCAGTCTTCCCACTTTTATAATTTAAAATTATATGAACATGAATATCTATGATCGAAATTCTGTCCAAATGCTCATGTCGATGAAGTGCTGTTTTTATGAAATTGCCCATTTTCAGCAACGTAAAAATTAAATCAAGCTTTGGACGCCATATTAAGCCAACATCAGATTTCGAGCAAGACTTTCGGCTGGTATGTTTGTTCCTCGCAATCAACATCTTAGAAATGATGATAAATGATGATACTATATTATCCTTTTCGCTTGTTTTGTATGCCGTCACTTTGACCTTTTCGTTAAAAACACATACTTGCATTGTTAGACGGATTTTAGATTCTAACCGGATTTTAAGTAATGAATTCATGGCTTCACTATTGTCAAATGAAAGCTTAGAATGTATTCGTCAATATTTTTTCCACTCAGAGAGTTGTGTAATCAATCGTTAATAGTCTTTCCGCTTGTTTCATCAAGATCACTAAGCATTATTAGCTATGAAGGTTTGTATCCTTTGCCCATCTTACAACATATCCCATTAGTGTGGTTGAGGTCATCAAAGGAGTGGATGTCGATATTGAAAGCCAGATTATTGCTATTATTGCGGAATGCGACCTTCATTCGCCAGTTTTTGATGATCCAAGCCGGTTAGTTTCTTGATTTTTGTTTTTCACCAGAAATACAGTTAGTAATTTCTTCAGATCCCATCTTATATCTCTTTGTCCTTACTAGGTTGTTCTTAACATAGGGGATAAATCGGAATACTGAAAGTACTGAAATAGTGTGAAGAGTTTCTAATTCTTGTTTCTGGTTGTAATCATCGGTGATCCTAATATTGTCAATTAAGACAATGTTTCTGAGTAAAGTATCATGTGAAAAGAATCAGGAAGTTTTTTTGAAGACCGTTCGATGCAATGACTCGCCGCAATATATACCTGGATGAAGTTGATATGTGCACTGTGATCTTTTTATTGGATGATGCTACTGGTATTATTTTGAAAATTGCGATGATGCGTGAACCGATAAGAGAGGTTAAGTTTGTTTATTCGAAACTTGTTCCTTTATTTTTACGAGTCTGGAATTGATTGAATACAGTGGCAGTCAAAATTACCAGCTCTGATTGGTGGAATTGTTTTTTATTTCTAAACTATTGCAAGTTTCAGAATTTTCTAATGAAACTAATATTATTCAATATTGTTCAGAATACTATCTTACATTTTGATATGTCTGGTGTATTGATGTGCTTTAACCAGCGAGGGCCTCGGAAATCGTATCTTGAAGTTCAGCGTTTGCAAGAAATAGGAGTTGTTGAATGGGAGAAACCGAAACGTAGTGATGTGCGTTTAATTCTTTTTTTTCTTTCTTGCTGCATGTCCAGCTCAGTTGTGGAGAGTTGAGCTATAAATTCTTTTTTGATTCTAGCTCGAACTGTATGAAATAAAATATAATTCGAGCGTGCTTAGCAGACGGCAAACACGGCTTCGTGCTCGGGAAGGAAACATCAGTTTAACATCAAGTACAGTTGCAAGCAGCAGTCGAGCATTCGATAGAAGTAAATGCTTAGGATCATTCCTCTTGATATATAATTGAAAACAAAAGGACTTGTTTGTATGTAGTCATTTTTTTTAACTTGGCTCAAATGCTGCTCATATGTTACGCTTTCAAAGTAATTAAATTATCCTTTGATAATACCTTTTTTTTGCAATAATTAGATCCTAAAATAATTTCTTCCATCTTTTTTGAGTATTGCATCTAATCTCTTGAATAGGCAATTATAAGTGATGCTTAGACTGTTAGATTAGTTAAAGGAAAAAATGTGCATATATGTATGCGACAATTAATGTTTCTAATTATTTTCCTTTATTCACTATCCAAATTTCATTTAGGATATGATTTGTCAGCAGATGGCAGTGGACCGAGTGGAAGTAGAGAATTAGTTTCAGGATCTCAGCGTCGTAAACGTTTACGAATTGTTTATCTAGGCGATACAGATTCATCCGATTCAGATTATCGACCGCATAGTCGATAAAATGATAAATTTATCACTTACGATTACATTTTTGTAGTTATATAGATGTACATTTTATATTTCATTCATTGATTCTGCTTTCATTTTTATCTTGTTTTTCAAAGTATTGTTAAATTTTAATATGACAAAGAAAACGTAATATCAGATCTCGAATATATTCAGTTTTATACGAGGTATCTAGTATTAAGCTTCAATTATTAGTGAAATCTAGTTATCTTTAAAAAAACAATCATTGTTCTTTTTTTACAGATTTAGAATGGTCTACCTAAGTTGGGAGGACTGCTTAAGAGCAATAATTCTTTGCATTAATTCTAATTTCCATTTTCCCGTGCTTACAGATCATTCACGAGATAATATTAGATTTTGAAGAATTTGAAGAATCGGATACAGCAGTGACCTATGTCATTTATTTTCCACATGCTGTTGTACATTTTGTTATGCCATTCATTTGTTTCGATAAAATTTTTTGGCAAATGAGAAATGTATTGTTAAACCATATGAAGATGGAAAAGTTTCTTATTATCTTCAGTTTCATAGCAGTTGTCGGATAAGAATAATTCTTTCCGAGAATTCTGCTTCGAAATTGGTTGTCTCTTTACTTGATTCATTAGTTTGATTATATTTTGTACAAGTTCATAGACAAGAATTTTGAATTAGTTATAATTGATGTACTGGTATGAAGGTAATGGTAGAATTTTGAGGTAATATTACTTGCATTTATCTTTTCCTGAATCGTGATTAGGGCTAAACCAAGATACATGTTTAGCCATATGGAGATGGGAACGTTTCATAGGAACTACTTTGTACGTGGGAATTAATTTATCTTTTAGAACGTCGATAGATGCATTTGTTCAAATGATTATTACCTGGGAAGAAGATTACGTGTGGCTACTCTTGGTAAGCGATAATTTGGTCTTTTGATTTGCATTGTTTCACCACACATAAGTAAAGTGAGAGAGATGATATAACTTTTAAAACATAAATTTGTAATCGATGTATTGGCAGTGCTAGAATAGTAATCAGGATGCTAACGCAGTATTGGCTTGTCTTCTAATGACTAATTCGATTCTGTATTTTTATTTTGATCATTTATCCAAATCAAATCAGTCGTAATCAAGCTGCAATAGTATTAGTGACCCATGGAATGGGTTAATTATCAATGTCATAAATGGTAATATGATCATATTGGAATGAATTATTACCTGTTAACTACAGTTAGAAATTCGTTTAATTTCAGTGTTGTTGCTTTATGCAATGTGGTGTCGACTTAAACGACTAATTAGTATGAGCGATTCATTATCATATTTAGTAGATAATCGATGTCGTTATAGTGGTAAAAGAGGAGCAAATAGCGAATATTCGTCTGGTGCAATTAGTAATGCACAACATAAAACAGCTGGGATTATCAGTAATTATTATGAATATTTTACTCTTTTCATTTTCAAAATTTACTTCAATGAAATAAACGTTCATTTTTAGATTAACTTTATTTAAAAGTTACTGTTTTAAAAAAATTTTTTAAAATTATTGTTTTAAAATTACCGTTAAAATGATTCAGTTTTCTTTCAATAATTTTCCAAAGAAATTTATACATAAAATGAGATGTGACATAACCGTTAGAGGGAATATTTAAAAAGTTTCGAAAAATGTTTTCAGTGTACAAGACGCAATAAGTAGGAAAAAACATTGCCTTATAATTTCGTGATATATAAAAGTTTGTAAAATAATGAAATGAAGACTTAATTGCTATTAAAGAATTCTAAACAAAAAAGAGAATAGATTCCTATAATTAGGAGTTGAGTAATATGGTGGAAAAATTTTTTGTAAAAAGATTTACATCCTTGGATTTGTTGATCGTAGGTTTAGAAATCATTCTTCAGTTTCTCGTTCCACTTCATTCATCCGTCTGTTATTAGCTGGCGAAAATGAACTGTATGAAATTTGCACATATTGCATACCCTTTCCTTTAAATAAGATATCGGTATATATTTTTTTTATATGATTTAATGATGTCTCTTCGCTTTCTTACCCAAGAAATATAATGCGCGATTTACTTATATAATAAATTCAGTAATTGGTGATGAAATTTTGAAAGGTATGACAACTGATGTGAATTCAAACTTCTTCTGCAAAGAGTTATATGGTCGAGGAATTCTGCTGAAAAAGGTACGGTAATAGTGATGTAATACCAAGTTTTCATTGTCTAAATTAAACTCAATACTGTTGAGTTAATTTTAAAATAGAAATCCATAAATGGGGGAATTTCCGGTGATCTTATGAGGATACCGATTATTGTTTTTATAAAATGTTTATTTATTCATGTTTGTCTATCTCTTCATCAGTTTATTTATTCTGGTTTTGTTTGGTTTAGTTTTTCATTTACATTTTTGTTTATTTTATTACTCATTTCTTTATTCACATATTATTTGTTCATTGTCACATTGGTTGTCATAGTGAATAAGGAAATTTTTTGAACTTCAAAAACTGTTATATTAATTAGTATTTGTTAACTTCAAACAGATGATTTTTAATAGGTTCTGTTTGCTAATGGTTCATGTAAAGCCGACTTCGATGCATAGAACTTTGCAGTATTTTTTGGCGTTACATATTTAGCAATTTCTTTTAGGATAAATATTACTGTTACAGAAAATCAAAATTTCTGTGATTTAATTATTTTTCAGAAAAATAAAATTCCAGGAAAAAGTAAACAATCAGGATCTGTATAACTATGATTTATTTGTGATTTTGCCTTAAATCTTCAAATTAAGTATTTAAAAATATTCGGTTCACTATAGAGAGTGTAGCTAATGTTCTATTACAGAAAGGGTAGGTGATATTCTATTACAGATATCAATAGTATCTGATAATATCGATAATATTGCGTGTGAAGTTAAAGAGTTTAGTGAACGTTACGATATTGTCTTCAGTTGTGGTGGTATTGGACCTACGCACGATGATCGCACTTATACTGGTATCCCGTTATTCAGTTTACGTAGTTTGGCTCTTTGTTATGATTTACTCATTGAAAACAATTTTTTTGATTCGCAACAACCTGAAACGTTCGTGATTTGTGTCAGGCGACGTTATTATACTCAACAGAATGAAACGTGTAGAAATCAATACTCTGAAATTATTAGAATATAGTGGATACCGGTGCTGAAAATAAAAATGCAGCATTTAAAATCTTTTCTGAAATTTTTGGGTGAATGTATTTAATAAAAAAAAGTTATTGTCAGGATTGGCAATTGCATTTAATGATGAATTGATGATAAGAGAGGATATGAGAGAATTGATTGAACATTTTATGCGCAATATGAATAAAATCATACCTGATGGTGGTTTGAAACGGATGTGTACTGTAAGTTCTTCTATTGAGGACTTTTTGTAAATGAAGGTTTGAGATATTTTAAAGTCAGAAATGTTGCTTTCGATTTATCTGTAGATAAATTTTCGTCATAATGAATCATTTTAACGATCACTAGAGCTAAACTTCTATTAATTAACAATCTCTTGATGAAAATACTAGTAACTCTGATTAAGTTCAATTAAGATGTAACTCTAAATAGGTACCAATAACTCTTAACAGATACCAAAAAGTGCTCGGTTGTTATGGAGTAAAGGAACAGTTTTTCCATTGGTACAGATGCGAAATATCTACGCATTTCCAGGTATCCCGGAATTCTGTAGTGAAGCATTCAAAGAATATGAAGTAAGCTAAAAACGAAATTTCTCAAATGTTTTTCTTTCGTGTGTAAACACTTGTGCTTTACATCAAAATGTATAGCTAATGTTTTTTGTAGAATGCGTAATAGATTTCTATTGCAATTCAGTATTGTAAACAACTTTAATTTGAAAATTAACAACTCAGCTTAAATAATTTATGTCACATAAAATAATAATTAAGTTCAATAGTAAAGAGTTTTATACTTTGATCATTATCAGAGTAACGGCTATGCTGTAGATGACTAAAAAGATAGGGCTATTGTTTTTCTTATCGTACCACCGTCAATAGAAATTATTGCAGTAATGATCCTATTGATTCCTATCATTTAGAAGAATTAAATGATCAAAATTCTAAAATAAATTAAAGAAGGGAAATACATTAAATAAAGGAATGAACAAGGAAAAAAACAGAAAATGAGAATCCAACTGCTGTGAATCACATAGAAATGAAAAGAATGTGGAATCTTCGTTTGTGTAACATCGATTTTTTGTGCTCTCTCAATGGCGTATTTCTTTTGTTAAATTCCGATACTTTTTTAAAAATTCACCGTGTTGAATATCTTTGCTTTAAATGTATTTGAATTTTTTTATTTATTTACATGATTCAAAAGCGTGGAGGAGATATTATATCATCCAGTTTACCAAAAAATTGCCACTTATATTTTTCTCCTTCTCCTGTTTTGATTTTTTTTCTTGCTTAATTTATTTCTTATTCATTTCAGATATATGACATGCGGTCATAATATTGTGGGTGTTTCTACTAATGTCAATAGACAATGATGCGATGAGAGAAACAGTAATTCTTTTATCTGGTTAGATTAAAAGATAGAAGGACTATTGTTTTTCTTATCGTTGCCATCATGAATAGAAATTATTGTAGTAATGATCCTATCTATATTCTTATCATTTAGAAGAGTCAACTTTTCTTTGTTAGGCACTCATCTTAGCAGAAGAAATATGAAAGGAAGAGAAGCGAAAGCTCGAGAGATTTCTTCCGTTTAAAGTACCTTCCGGAAAAGTTGGCGCAATGCTGTGCAGCATTCATTCCATATTACCCATCTTTGATAAGTAAGATGGGTAATATAGAATCTATATCTTGCGATTAACGAAATGATAAATCAGATGGTGTATTATAAAATGATGTTTACGGCTTACAGAGTTGGAATGCGGTTGAAAGATTATCCTGTGATGAGGTTAATATATGCTTTGCAGAAGTCGATATTTCCATCTCATGCAGCCAAGCCGTTTTACTCATCCATTCTTCATATTAAGACTATGGAATTGCAATTTTCTGATGTAATCATGGAGGTGGCAAAGAAATATAGTTCAAAAAAAGTTTCTATTGGTTCATATCCTGTGAGAAACAATCGGTATGTGATTGATATTATTGCTGTAAAAAGAGTGGATATGTTGTCTTTCCATTAATAATTTAACTTATTTTTCAAGGCTGATGTTAGGAATACTCTTCAATAGACTAGAAGCCTTCGGCAAAACTTTCATAGAATTGTGCAATAGATAAGAGCTTTGATATCCAAGGGAGTCGAAGCATTGCTTTGATATTGCATAACTTATATCATATCATTTCCCTTTACATTTGCTTTCTTTCGTAATTTCAGATATTACAAAACAAAATTATTGATCGAGAGTGAATGGGCAGATATGGGCGAGAAAGTTGTACAGGATTTGAAAGCTTCTTTGAAAGGTTATTGATTGATTGATTATTGTTATGTATTGTTCAACAGGAGTTGATATGCAAAGGAAAAATTTCCTGAGTGCTTGCAGAATCTTGAAGCATGTTTATTCTTTTTGCGTACTGTCATCTATTTAGATCAGGTGACATACTTTGATGAACAGCCATGGGTAGATACGGTGCAGAAATTCAACGCCTTTCGAGAAAGGGAATTAGCCAGAGGCTTAAACGATGGCTTTGTAGATCGACTGGATGATGCCATGAGCTGCATCAACAAAATAATTTCTCTTAATCTGTTAGTAAGTTCTGTCGGTGAGACTTCAAGTATAGAACTTTTTGCAGGAAGAGCTATAACCATATCTGCTTTGTATTTATTTATATTGGCGGGTTTGAAAGTTTAACGTAGAAGTTAAGCAATGGCGATTTGTGGAGAGAAGCGAAAATTTCTCTTAAAATATATCATCACAAGAGTAGAAGTGTGACTGTTTGCAGATTAGATGAGATAGCGATATCTTTCAATGGTGGTAAAGATTGCACTCTCGTCCTACATCTTCTACGTACTTCTATTGACAAGTAAGTCCTTTCAAAAATAGGAGTTCATTCGAGATCAGAATTTTTATTTTGCTTATCGATAGATATTCTATTGAGCTACGAATGATATAGAATACTCTAAGGGTGCTATCATAAGTTTTTTGCGGAAAGGAGAAGAGATGCAGGTTAAGCCCCATTTCTGGTCTGAAGCCATGTTCGATTTCTATAAGTCAGATGACGCAGAATTATTGAATAAATTTGTAATTATTATACTAATAAAGAAACTGACATGAATCGCAGGAAATATGGACCTGGGCAGACTATACTTGGCTTTCATATAGTGTGTGGTGATAGTTTTCCGGAAGTGAATCAGTTCATCATTGACACCACTAAACGGCTTGTTATTTTTATCGATTTGTAATATATAGTCGTACCTTCTGAAAGAGCTATGTATATGATCTGAAGTATGATGGTTGTCTGTTTCGTAGTATTTTTTCAAGATTGTAAATTGAGTATTATCGCTGAATAGCAATTATGTGAGTAATTTAGAAAGGAAATGATATCGAACTGCAAAATTCCAGATACAATATTATAGTACTGGAAACATCAGGTCCAATAAAAGAAGGTCTCGTACAATTGAAAGATGCGAGACCGAAATTAAAGTGTATATTTATGGGCAGCCGAGCTACTGATCCCAGTGTATCATCCATGAAATCCAAATGTCAATTCACAGATGCTGACTGGCCACGTTACTTGAGGCTAGTATTTTCGGTTTGTCGTAGCAGTTGTTGAATATATATACTTCGGGGAATGAGATATATTTGTTCGCAATTGTGATTTAGGTGCTAATTCATGGCAGTAATTCTAGTTTGAAATAGAACAAAGATTAGATGGGAGGCTTGTAATGACGCGGAAGTTATTCAAACTCATAGTAACTTTTAACTGTAATTATTTTGAAAACAAAT
Organism: Cercopithifilaria johnstoni; assembly: GCA_916381525.1. Classification (NCBI taxonomy): domain Eukaryota; kingdom Metazoa; phylum Nematoda; class Chromadorea; order Rhabditida; family Onchocercidae; genus Cercopithifilaria; species Cercopithifilaria johnstoni. Next base: position 68,823 of record CAKAEH010001281.1, read on the forward strand.
TTTTTGCAGAGTTTGTCCAATTCTGGATTGGAGCTATGATGACGTGTGGCGAGCGTTACGTGGTATCTGCATACCATATTGTCCTTTGTATGATTTAGGTTACACATCTATTGGAGGGCGTGATACTACTCGTAAGAATGAAGCATTGAAAATAATTGCTGATGATGGTTCGGTTATTGGTTACAAACCCGCCTATATGTTAGAAACTGATACATTGGAGCGAACAGGAAGAAATTGAACATTTTCCAACAAATTTCATTTTAGCGTTTTGTATGTTGCGTTATAAATCATTATGGCACATTACAAAGATAAATCTAGCCTATGATAATTACAGCCATGAGTAACATAGCTGCTCAACTCTTTAAGTGCAACTATGTAATATTTCCAATAGTTCCCAGAATTTCTTAAAAATTTAAAATATATCTGTCTTACCATATTATCTGATTACTAATTCCTATCTTATTCTACATTTTCCTAGATTGTGTCAAGTTTTTTGGAGATACTTTTTATCGTTTGTTCAAGTTGTTGAAATGTTGATTTGATTGCTCATATATGTAAGTGTGATATGTAACGAATATCAATTTATACTAATAAAATAATCTGCTATTAAATTGTAAATAAAATTTGTAGTACCTCATAATAGATTGGATAAGCTCAAAATTGTGAGATAAACCAGAACATTTAGATTTTATTGAATTCAGTTCTGAGATTCATGCCCAACGATGGCTTTACAGGACAGAACCATGATATATTTTTTATACATACGTGTACGAATATGCTTAATCAATTCGTCAACAATTTGCTGATGATCATATATAGCACATGAATCGGTCCGCGCCTTTCATCTTCACTTTCCTTTTCCCTCCCGCATCGTTGCGTAAATATAATAATAATGATATCGTGATGTTCGAATTTTTTTAAGAAATCAGCCTGTTTACCGAGTAACTATTTAATCTGAGTCATCACTCATTTCTTTAAATTTTAACAAATTTCTAATGCGTACATTACGAGATGTCTAATTGCATATTTAAAAATTATTATCGATTAAATGAGCAGAAATGATTTTTCTTAATTTTCAGAATTTTCTAAAAATTCGAGAAATTGAGCATACATGATGACATATCGTTGGATGTATCCATGAATATGACACATTTTGGCAATTAAGTAGTAGATATTATGATAGGCAGTTATGGAAGTTAAATGTATCATTGATGTGTTACTTTATTGTTTTTATTAACTTTACTATAATTTTCAGGAAATTTTATCATAACATTATCAATTAAACATTCGTTATTTCATTTATTCCAAAATATACAGTATTCATCCGATATACATATGAATAAATAACGGATAGAAAAAAAATTTATTTGTGACGTACTACTGTAATATTGTTATATTTGCCTTTTTGACAGTATTCTATAGTTATAGTGGATATTTGCTTGACTAGAAGCAAAAGAAAATGCTCATGGTCAAATTAATTTTTATGATTTAGCAAATTAATTTTTTCTTGCAATGTACAGTACTAGTCCACAATATACAGTATTACTAGGACATGTAAAGCTGCATCAGCGTGAAACAGAAGTGCAAAATCAACATAATCTATCAACACCATAATGTTATTAACATAATCTATCAATACCATAATGCAAAATCAACATAATCTATCAATACCATAGTATTATGATATTTGTCTATTTAAATTGTTTATTCTTACCAACATACAACTTAGTCAAAATTATGATGATAAATCTACACAACAAATTATTTGCAATTATTTATTGCGGCATTATTTTATCTTGAATGAAATACATCAAAAAACTATGTTAAATTGAAAGTATGCCTAAAATTTTTTTACTTTCAACTAAAGTAGATGTGTCAGTTAAAAACAAAACTTAGGCTAAAACTTGTTATTCGAAGAGTTCAACCAATTCACTTGCGTCAAAATAGCGAATTTGTCAATGACAACGGGATTTCAACATCCATACCTGGATAAACATTCGGAAATGGTAGTAGAAATAATCGTTTAATTCGGTAATATATTCTAAAATAAAGTTGTAACATATGGCTTATTACTTCAAAATTACTTCTGTTGTAATTTTCCTTTTCATCTTATTTATGAAATTGAAAAAAGGAAAAATATTTTAAATGAAAGAAATGAAATGAACAACAATATTCTGAACAACATACTATATCATCTATTGGCTTGAAGAAAAAAAATGAAATTTTAATTGACAAAATAATAATTATGACAAGGATAATTCAATAAAAAAAAGCAAAAGGAAAAAAATAATAAATAAAGGGACAAATAAGTTTGCTGTAGAAAAAGATTGAAAAAGAGAGTGAAATTTATTGCATGTGTGGTTAAAATGCATCCAAAGTTTCGTCGTACCCAAAAAATCATTGGCTATATCCTTCCAACCTTCTGCTTTTTTTTTTCATAGTATAAAAATTAACAACATCTTCACAGGTACTTTTTAAACGTTACCGATGGCCTATATCGATGTTACAATTGCCTTCATCATTTATAATTAGATGTTTGACTTGATGCTTAACAAATGGCCATCTCATTCTCCCTCTTTCTCAGGCCATTTGCTTAATGATTTTACGGATAGTAGCTGATTTCCAAAATCTTTTTTTTGATTGAACTAATCATGAACGGTATAACGGCTTAAGGAAGTTGGAACACTCATTTTTCTGTATAACTTCGGTCTAATCGTATCACTTGACTTCTCCTTTGTCTTAATACAATCAATACAAAAAAATAAAGTTAATCTAATTCAAAAGAACACGTGAAAAAAATTCTAGGTAGACCAATCGTTTCAAGGCAGCACAGCAGATTCATAGATGAAACTGGTGTCCCAATTCCAGTATTGCCGTATAGAAACGATGGATGGTGAAGCTGAACAAAATGCCTAGAAAAGAGGACAAGATACATTTCAATCAGTTGATTCCTGCAAATAAATTAATTCTTTTATTTTTTTCAGAAATGAAAATAAAATGAAAGGCAATTGAGCATAGTAGAGATAAGCATGAGACTTGATGCGAAACCGCTCTTTGCAATACTGAAAATAAAAGATGTCAAAATTCCTAAGCTCTATACAACTTATATATCACGACATTAAAAAAATAAATGTGACACCCCAAATAGCTTCAGTAGAAGTCAGCTGACTTTATCCTTTTTTTATCTACACACTTTTCCTTTTTATACAATTAAACGGTTTAGAAGCACAGTAATGCTAAAACTTCGTATGCCAGTCTCACATTTCTGACATTTCTAATTTATCACTACTCAATGCACGAATAACTTATAGAGCTTATACACATAAAATTATTCTACATCTTTTTTCAAAAATCTATGCTTATAAGCCTCAGTTTTTAATCGCTTGTAATGAACTGCAATTTTATTCTCATTCTAATGAGCTGTAATTTTATTCTAAACTTACAAAATGATTCAATCACTGGCGTAATGTGCGTCTTCGTGCCTCTTCAACAGCAATTTTTCCCACAAGATCTTCATGATCGACTTTTTGTTGCATTATTGATAGTTCTTTCATGAATTCACGAAAGTCTTGGTTATCCTTTTTTGGTTCTTCTATCAGCCATTTCTCGGTCTGAAATCACTTGAGCTCTTTATAAGCTAACCAAATGTGACTTCAATATGAACCGGGAAAAGAACTAACAAATCGATCTACTACGTGTGGTAAGCTGTAGTACCAATAACAGAAAACTGGCATTCCAGAAACAGAAGCGAATATGGCCGTATAGTGCTTCCAATTTAGTGAAGGCATTCGGATTTTAATCAGATACTTCTTTCTATAATTACGATAATATGGTAAGCTCCGATCAACATTACTTCAGATATACACATAACAAACCTTACATCACTTGCAACACTAATTTAAGTCCCAATAGTTCCAATAAATAAGCCCAACAGAATCAATCGATCCAGCCTCCTGTTTGACACATGCAGATCAAAAGTTATTAATAAATTGACCACTCAAATTTTCTCCAGCAAATATCAAAAAGAATAAAAAACTTGAATTTTAAGAAAAGAGCTCATAGTGTCACCAAAGGGATACTATCTACACGGTGAGACCAAGTCATACATCTAGAATCATCACCATATCTTTTCCGACAAAGGTGGTTTTAATTAATACTTTCTACCATTTCTTGAATTTATTAAGAATTTCTTTTGGTAGATCGTACCATACTAGAAAAAAAAAACCACACCACATACTGGCATTACTGAATTGAGCTGCTATGAAATGAGATTCAATTTTAAGATGAGTTAATATGACAAAACCATTTCCAAATACGATGAAGTTATTTCGGCAAATTTTTTCACAATATAAAAGAGATGAAGTTATTCAACAATTTTTTTCAAAAAAAAATAAATTTGAAATATTTAATCATGGTCACATAGTCACAGGACAAATTTCATTTATCTTGCAATCACTTAGTAAAGAATAACTTGATAAGCTAAATAATTAAGCAGTCATTCAAATAAAGCAAAATTTGTGAAAAGTAATGATAACTTATTTCACATCATTCATTTCGGCCATAATCGACTAAGATATCACAGCAAAAACGATGGAATGAGACAATTTCCCGCCATACAGGATTTTCATTTAAAAAAAAATTGTTCAGACAAGCATTAATTGTATAGCTAAACATAATAAAGAACTCATTTGGTACAAGCTATAATCAGTATATTTACAGTATACTGCAATATGAACTTATATTCAATTCGCAGTGGTACAAAACAAAACTTACAAATTCTTAAATTCTAAAATAAAGAAACAGCTAAGACTAATAGAATATAATTGAACGATGATACATTCCTGCTTCTTGAGGTGTTTTAATGGATTTTAAAAACCCAATTGAAAAGACTATTCTCTAATCACTGTTTTAATACTTGTCTTCAATTATGCCATCAGGTAAATAATCATTAATCTTCCACATCATAACCATCATCCTCAACACCTGAAAAAATTACTCCGTTATAAAATTATTTTCTTTTCATTTACTGTGCATTTTATGGTATATTTCCTCTTTCATACGAATACATTACTTCCGAATACTGAAATATATTAAAAATCACACCTTCGAACAGACGATTGTAACAACTCCCTAGTCCAGGTAGATTGAAATGGCTGTACGCATCATTCTTATCTAACGAAATACCACAAAGCCAACAAAAATAATGCCCGCATTTTATGCACACCATTTTATTGCAACCACTGTTCTTCTATAACAAAAAAAAATGTTAAACCTAGAATAACATGGATATCATGAACAATATACATTATATGTAATAAACAAAATTATTGGAAAATGATGCGGTGCTGAAATGAACAATTATACGGCAGGAAGTTAATTTACGCTCACAGCTGCTAAATCATTTCGTTAAATATATTTCATATAAAGTTGTGCAATAAAGTAGTCTAGTCATATGTTCTTCGTTGTCTAAACATATCTAGAAGTATAAAACGATGTGCTATTCATTTATATGAAGTATATTTAATAAAATATTCTCTAGTTCACTCATTTATAACGAGATATTCCCATGCTGAAAAGTATGCGATCTTCTCTAGTCCCACGCTGAAAAGTATGCGATCTTCTACGAGGGAAAAGTATGCGAAAGAATTGTGTATAGCGCGTTAATTTTTTTCAAAGATTTCTCAAAAAAAGATGAAAAAAAATAATCACTTCAATTTTGGCCTGGCATGATGGACAAGGTTTACTATTGCATTCTATCCATTCTTCACTTTTTAATGCCTCAAGCATCTGTTCAAGGTGCTTTTTGCCACCACATCTTTTATAGATTTGTTCAAGCTGAGCAGGACTAGCAGTTGCCACTTGGCTCAGCATTTTTCTTCTTGATTCTGAAAGTCAGATGAAAAGCATTTGATAAGAAATAGATGCAAAATGCGGACAAATAATATCTGAAAAGAAATAAAACACTTTTCATTTAATCATTACAAGAATTTGGAGCATAATTATAACAGAAAAAAGATTTGAATTCCAGAAAATTGGACAATTTAATGCTCACCTTCAGTTAAAGAACACAGTTCTATACCATGGTAAGCTTTTTTGCACAATATGCAAAAAGAGTAATGGCATAGGGTACAGCTTGCCAAACTGAAGTAACCTCTATAATGATGAAAAGTAATGCAGGCGAACGACGTATCTCTATGATGAAAAAATGATGCCATTAGGTTATAGTTTATATTGGCACTCAATAAATCGTCTCTTGACCCATAAACAATGGACTATCTCCAACCAAGTTAGCATCAAAAAAACTCTCAATTTACGTAAAATACAAGGAGTACGAATAAAAAATAATACCTAGAATTTTCACCGCCATCAACAATAACAGGAGCCTGGCACGATATCCTTGGACATATAACTACATCGCACATCAAATCTAATGCCCCTTCTAGCAAACGTTGTTCATAAATTTCGAATTCTGTATCAGATAATACTCGCCGAATCTGTGCTTGAGTCGCAGGACTATCGCACCCAATACTTAGGCATTGTAATTGTGGAATCTTAGATAAAAAATTCGTAGAAATAACGTCATTTGTATTACAGATTTCGGCTCTTTGTAATGATGAAAAACAGCAAGATGTATTTTTAAACGAGGTATGCATTTGCTTAAGAGAATTTAGTTTTCTAGCTAACAAAAGCAATGATGAGAGATTTCAGAAAATGGTTTAACTAGTTTATTAAGTGCAAGTATAAATCTCTGTATTGTTGCTTAACTGTTTAATTGAACAACGCGGTTTAAATGCATTTAGCATTAGCATCTATGGTGTCAAAATGTACCAAATTATCACGCAGCCTTTGGCGGTAATAGTCCGAAATACATTCCATACAGAAGACATGGCCACATGGCATAAATCTAATACATTCTTTACCACTTTTCGAGCTAAAACATACCTGAAAAGCAATGGTGATACGATGAACTCTGAACTAGTAATTCGAAAAATTGAAAATAACGTTATTTTTTGAATAAATAAATAATAAGTTCAGACAATTTAAAGAAATTACCTCGCAGTCATACCATTCACTCTCGAAATCATTTTGCGTCGCCATATCATTAAATTCAACAAATGTTTTCAGAAGTTCAGCCGACTTTTTTTTCATCTGGAAATAAGATTTACCCAATGCACAGCTTATAGAACATAGTGATGATTAAAAGACATGATGACAGCGAACCAAAAGCTTACTGCTTCAGTTTCGTTTTCCTCTAAAACAATTTTATTTAAGTCAATATTCTTTTGGGATAGTATAATCTTCATAGCTTCTTCTCTTAACAGTTCAATCCATGTGAACAAAATAGGCATGCCAAGATAATTCGTCCATGAATCAATTAAAATTTCTCTCAACCGATGCCTCTGAAAGTCAAAATTTGTTGCCAAAATTTATTCTAGCAAAAAATCATGAGTCATCAGTTTCAGAAAAATCTTAAACTAAAAATTCGAACGCCAAGTAGAAAGCATGAAAAACTAAACAAAGTGAAGTAGCTAACAGAAAATTTTGTACAGAAACATACATTAATTGAATCAAGCCAACTTGCACGAAGAGAAAATAACGGCATGGAATGTGACGGATAATCCTGAGGAAATGTAAAGCATAGCAATAAAGGTGGAAGATGATTAAGGTGAATAACTTCCTCATCTAAAAAATATCACTGCAGATGCTAATGAAACAAATTTTGGGGCCATGTAATAAATTATCTAACATTACCTCGCCTAGCAATAAATTACTATATGCAACCATGCAAGTAAAAATAAGTCGGTGAAACAAACTGAATGATCCGAAATTCAAACCTGCACGGACAGCAATGCCGTTTTCAATTTTGGATAATATAACAGTTATGCAACCTCTTATCTGTGAATCGTTGCCTGTAGTGTACGAGAACCATTCTGGTGTACCGGAATATATGCTTTCTAACGCTTGAACTTCATTTAACTGATCCTAAAATCACTTAACAATCTAAATATATTAATCAGCATTTCTAATCATAACAATCGAAGCCTTTGATATTTGAAAATATATTTAAAAAGAAACCTTGCGATCAGTGTCATACACAGCTGTCTTTATAATATTTTTGTCCAATGTCGACATGCTATAAAAGAAAAATTAACTGTTGAAAAAATTTGTTACATTGATGTCATCTTTGGTGGTACATAGCATTATTCCGGAAAACGACAAAAAATTATCAGTCCAGTTATCCACTGTTTGAGTAAAAAATGAATAATTATTCACAAATCCGGAAGAATTAAAATATTTCGAAATTAATTTCCCTGCTTGCCTATGCTTAAAACATAACCAGTAAATAAATAAATACATATACATACCACCCATTATTTAAATTACAAACAAGACTTGTAAATCTTTGCGGTCTGTTGAGCACAATACATATGCGACGGCGATGCAACAAAATGAAGTAATTGAGACCTAGATTTGATGAGGTTGCTCCGGAATATTTTATGTTTGGAGTTGGAGATGGTGGTAACCAGTGATTAGAAGAAATATAGATTAAGTAAAAACTATAAATCATCTTCGGGAATTGAGAATAAATTTAAAAAATGCTATAATCATGGAGGTATGGATGACTAAGAAAGACTGTAAGGAAAAAAGGTTAATAAAATGCATTTTTTTTCACGTGAATGAAAGGTGCAAGTCATTTTATTATCCTTAATTTAATTCAATACTTCACTTTATCAAGTGTATCATGGGAACATCACAGAATTACGGGATTTAATTACGGGCAAAAGTGATTATGCATTACTATCTATGGTCATGAGTTTTGTTTACTCTGGCATCTGTGTATTTCTTTTTTGCCGCAAAACTAATTGCGTTTGAATATGAAAGAATCGAGATTGAAGTGAAATGAAAAACAAAGAATTTGAAAATAATTTTAATTAGCATTTGAATCTGTTGGCTCTTGTATGATTCTTGCAAAAGCGAAAAAAAGAAAAAAGAGACGAATACAAAAGCAAAAATAAAGAAAGTTCTACTTCAGCATTTTATCACAATATTGTGGTAGTTCATAATCGCCGGCATCATGCTGAAAAAATGGAGCGAAGGGGAAATTGGTTTGATTGATTGAGTGCAGTATGTTGCTGCCTACATCATCTATAGAATTCCAAGAGATAATTAGACCCTACCTGGGTATAACAATAATCATTAACATTCAGGTATTATCGATGATATAATGATGTTAGTCCGGCAATGTTTCATCTTCAACATGCCACAAATATTTGCGATTATCGCAAATGTTTCGTAAGTTGTTGGCATGGTTGAGAATGATATTGGGCTTATTGTCTTATTGAACATCTATGATTATCGATTAGAGGAGTTGTAAAGTCCTCTTTTTCATATCTTTTTTATATGTTTCCCTTCAACAACAACTGAAAAAATTGTGTCGCTTATGGACAAATCGAAACATCTTACTCCATATATTGACCAGCTAAGCTTAATTGTAAAAGTTTTGTCTAGAATTTTGTTTACGATGTCTAGTACACATAGAACAGACAATGGTAAATCTGATGATAGAGTTTGGAATAGTTATTCATATCTTCTCCAATACGAACATGCGCTGAGAACATCGTTTAAAATTTACCAATTTTACTAATGATACGTATGAGGTTTAAGTATCAGTGAGTTACGTGAGACCAGCTGAATATGGCATTACTTTCTTGTACTTTCGCTGTATGTGAAAATGTAAGCCAAACATTACTCCATAGCCGTTCTATTTACAGAAATCACGTGATTATTTTTTGTTTTGATTGGCTAAAAAGATCATCGATCAATTACCATGAAAACAACTATCATTTCCAGTTATCACTGCTTTCTTTTCATTTTTCTGTTCACCTTAATAAATGGCTGGTTTGATTTTTTTGTATATCACTTTGACTAATTGAGTTGGTAGTAGTTTTACACACAGTCCAGGTTTACAGTATTCTACCCTTTTTTTTTGTTTTTTGGAAAGAATCGTAACGACGATATTCATCAACATTTTTAGGGCACAGGAACCCATCTATCTTTTCAGCTTTACATGCATGATTGCCACTGAATCTTTCCATTTAACCTGATTAATAATCATTTAAGTTTTCAGTAGTAATTCGTAACATTAAATGTTCATTCGTAACATTAAAAGTCTCTGCTGACAATATTAGTAGATACATGGTAATTGCGTCACACTCAGCTGATTTCATCAATGAAGATTACAACACTTTGAAACTTTTATAAGTTATATCACGTTAAATATTTTATAGTGGTAAACATACAAAATCATAGATATAAAGGTTAAAATTTTGATTTTCTTACGCGATGTTCATATTCGACCAGATATTTAGCACCATGTTGACAACGTTCATTCAAATTTAATGGTCGAAATTAATATATCATGATATTTCTATGATATCTTTATAAGCGAGCAAGAAATGATGCACAGTATTTTTTCTTGATCGCTAATAAAGATATCTAACAAAGTCATGATATAGAAATATCATGATATATTAATTCCGACTATTAAATTTGAATGAACATTATCGATATGGTTCCTGCAAAAGAAAACAGCAGATACAATCAGAAATGTCTTGTGGCATTTTCAGTGTCTCATTTGCCTAATTATTCTTCTTTTCTGATGGCATAACTGTTCATGTCAAAAATATTATTTGATCTCTGTGTCACCCATCATTACTGTTTAGTGTTTTGTGTCCTCATCTCTCATTTCAGTATTTTTTTATGTTACCTTCTATGCTTCTCTCCTGTATTAACCGGTTAAAAAATACAATGAAGCAGAAAGTGAAAGGACTTTATTGTAATTGAATCTCAAATTTTTCCGTTTATCATTCGGTTAACTCGTAACTAATTGCAGCTATTGCTAATTTGATATTAGTTTATGAGGAAACATTTACAGCAACTTCACATAATTAATATTTTAAATTGTTTTTATGTGGCACATCTCTGTCAAGTGCCCAGTAACTTCGATCAGAAAAAACTGTGCATGTAGTAGCTATTTTCTTTTTCTTATTTCATCCTTATATTTGCAAGCATTAAAAATTTGTTTCAACAATAACTACCGTTTTCTTCTTCAAAAATAGTTTTATTGTGTAATAATGAGTGGTTGTAAGTAATCGTTCATTCCGGTATATTTTTGTATTTTTGTTACTTAAAATTGATATATTGATATAATATTATGACCTAACAAAATTTTTTGTAAAGATGAAGTAAGTGAAATATAGTTAGGATCTTGGAATCATATTATTACACTAACTTGTGTTTTTCTCAGGTAACATTAAGTATATGTCAACGTCTAAGACGATTTTCAGGAAGTATAGCATAGTTATTTCCGTTGCAATAAATAAACCGGTAAGTTATCCCTGATTAGTCTGAATATGAAGTTGTTTTGGTTTACAAGTGGGATCGTTACTGAAGTACGTTAGTACTTCGTGATTATCTTCTTTATCTATACACACAGTAATTTTGAATAATTTTAATCAAAACAAAAAAATGTTTTTAATCAAGAAGTCTCGTTTGGGTATTTTGTAAACAAGTACTGTGTAAAAGTGTTTGTTTTTTTTCTCATCATTCTCTTAGGTGCATCCTATTCGTTTTAACTGCTTACTTCAGTCATGTCGTATATACCGAGAAAAGCTGTTTAATTTCAGGTTATGGGAACTGCTCGGTTGATTGGATATAAATCGTCGAATAATGTAAAGGGAAGAAAAATATAACATCTCGTGAAGCGAAAAAATCAAATAAAAATTTGGCATTCATAATAAGAGCCCAAAAAATAACGGTATCGGTACAGCAAGTGGCTCTGACGGAAAAGCTATGAATTCGAAGGATAACTTGGGACCAGTTACAATTCCCAATGTTGTAAAATTTGCGTTTGGCGGAGCTGCAGGGTTGGTAATTTTAACCATAAATAAACAATAAGTTCTTACATACAAATTCCACAAGATATTTCAAGTAGTGGTGATCTGATTTTTTAGGATGGGTGCCACCTTGTTAGTGCAACCTTTGGATTTGTTAAAAAATCGCATGCAGCTTAGTGGATTAACCGGTAAAAAAGAGTCAAGTTTACACGTCCTAAGGAGTGTTATAACAAATGAGGGCTTTTTCGCAATCTATAGTGGCCTTTCGGCTGGTCTTTTACGTCAGGCTACTTATACAACAACTCGTCTCGGCATCTATACTTGGCTCTTCGAGAAATTTAGGAAGTTGGTTTTTTTCAATACAGATAGAGAAGATATACCTTTCTCCGGCTTCGAAATACTATTGAATCTTAATTGTGGGTTGTTTCTAGCTTTGTTCCCCAAAATATTAAAGAGCTAATGTCCATTCTAGTTGCAGTGTTTTTCCATCTCAATATTACTTTTTCGACGTGCCATTCACTGCCCCTGGACTGTATAATCAGCTCATTTATCAAATTTCTAAACTGTTTATGATTTAAAATGATTTGAAGAGACGGAGCAACAACTAGTTTTGCAACAAAGGCTGTTATTGGTTTAACTGCTGGGGCTGCTGGATCATTTGTCGGTACCCCCGCAGAAGTAGCTCTTGTTCGAATGTGCACTGATGGACGGTAAATCCTTCTTATATTATAAATAGAATTATTAGCAGATTGTGGTTGATCAGGCATTTATCGTTTAGGCTTCCGCGCGAACAACAGCGACGATATAAAAATGTCTTGGATGCGTTGGTGCGTGTTGTCCGGGAAGAAGGAGTTTCCACGCTGTGGAGGGTAAATACATTTGTCATGGACTTTATAAAGCTTTACTTCTCTCAAAAGGTGAAAGTAAATTCTTGTAATAAATTTGCATTTACAGGGATGTAAGCCAACTATTCTTCGAGCAATGACAGTAAATGCAGCACAATTAGGTACCTACTCGCAAAGTAAGGAAGCATTACTGTCAACTAAATTCTTCGAGGAAGGTATGATGTTGCAACTCATGGCCTCAATGATAAGCGGTCTTGCAACAACTATAGCTTCAATGCCGATCGATATTGTTAAAACAAGGTTAATCAGTTCTCTCAAAAACTTGACTTATCCAAACTTTTGAGAGTCTGATTACTGGTTTTCATTTGAATTTATATTTTAATACCTCCTGAACAGACATTTTCACTGCAGCGCCGGTCTTAGAGTAAGGGTTAGCGTTTGCTAATGAGTTTATTTTACGAAATGAACGAAAGTGGAGGGAATTTCTATATAATATTGGTAGCAAGTTCCTTAACGATAATAAATTAGAAACTTTTTCAGAATACAGAATATGCGTGTGATAGATGGAAAGCCAGAATATAGTGGTATGCTGAATGTATGGTCCAAAGTCATACGTAATGAGGGATTTTTCTCGTTGTGGAAAGGTTTTACACCTTATTATTTTCGTATGGGACCGCATACTATGCTGACATTTGTCATACTCGAGCAACTCAATGCAGCCTACTTTAAGCATATTTTAGGTATCAAGCAAACCCGAAGTACTCTTTAAAGAGTTGAGAAAAATAAAACAACACATCCTTTTCTAATTTAATCGCACCGAGGTTAATATGCTTAAGATTTTTTGATTGTCCAGTCTAGATTGTGACGTGTTAAAGACGCTGACCACTAACTGAAGTTGGTATTGGTTTACCGAACTGTTTAATTTGACTGACAATTTATTGAACTTAGCCAAAACTAAATGTATCATTGGGAAGAATAAGAATCGCTTCAAGCGAAGTCCGTTAGAGCGAATTTCCCACTAATTTATCGAAATTATTACTACTGTAAGGTTGATTCTACACTTGTGAAAGCGATAATTCTATTAAGAATTTATTAAAAAGAATAGTTTTTTGAGTTGCACATCTCTCGTTTATTTCTGCCCGGTTATGCCTTTCTAATTTACATCGCTTGTTTCACTGAAATTGCTCTGTGAGCAATATAAGCTTATCTAATTATTTAAATGCATTTTCAAGATTTCACTTCTTCGCCTTTTTTTCATATTTAAATCATATTTTCTGTAGTATTACTGATGTAGTTTTCTGAGCACTAAAAAATTTGATTTACAACCTACTTGTGATATTTTAAAACTTTCTGCTTTCTTGGCTATACCTTAATTTTAATTGTTCCGATGAATGCATGTACAAACGTAAATCAAATTATGGTTGTAGATTGCTGCTGATGTCACTGTAACGTGGTATTGTTTTGTATTAATTAAAAGCATATTGTTTTAATCGTTGTAAATTCCCCAGAAAAAAGCAAGATTAAGATAACAACCAGTGGTTCATTCGGGCGAAAAAGACTATGGCATGGCTTCCATCTTACATACATCGTAAGTTCAAGGATGTTTTCCTGTTATTTTTGCTTTTTTTCCTGATTTAATATAACGGTTTGTTGTTGTTGTTGTTATCTTGTGTTCCCCTGTTACCCCTGGCTTAGTCTTTTGCTGAATGAGAATAAATTCTAATATCCCATTGTAAAACATATGTTGTTCTCTGTAACATTTAGGAAAGAAAGTTGAGTGATAGAAGGATAAGATAATAAAGGTAGGAGATGATGAAAGAGGTTTCAATAATTTTTCATAGTGGTTTAATAAAAATTTAAAACCATGTTTGACTGCAAGCCATTTTTCACAAGCCCGAAAAAAAAGGCACTAATAAATGTAGCGGTCTGGTGATGTAATTTTGTCGAATATTAAGTTAACATGAAGGTGTATGAAGAATTGTTTTAAAGTATAATCCGTATAATATTAACAATACTGTAATTTGGGATCGCAAAATCGCATTATAAAGCGGTAAGGTATATATCATGGGTCTCAAAGAATTAATATTATTGACCATGGTAGAAAGAATAAGATTAAAAAAATTTAAAAAGCAAATAGAATAAAAATGAAAAATACCGTTTGGTATATCTTCGTACAGTCGAAAAATATCTTAATCAGATATTGTTAGATTAGTTAGGTAATATGTTTTCTAACTGGTATGACCTATTTGATTCTTTATATAACATCTGTTGGCTTGCACATATTTGAAGAGCAAAACATTAAATGACGCTGCTTGCGTGTAGATCTCGGATAGCTAATATTTGTAGAACAGTTGTCCGGGAAGTCGTATCAAATAAATGGAAACAAGTCAACGAATTTACAGGTTCATTAAATAATTTCTCATGTTGTTTATATCATTTTCATCCTAACGACAGCCAACGATGTTCACATCGAATTTTTCACTTCATTAAAATTTATTACAATTAATGGACGGAATATTATTAGTGTATGAATCAAATCAGTCTAGAAATTCAATAAATCTATGAAGAACCCAGAAATCCAACTGTTTTTGGAAATCAAATTTCAAATATCAGTTAAAGTATGCCCGGAATGGTAGCAAACAACCTTTGAGACAATAAAAAAGAAAAGCAAAAATTATTGAACATTATCATGCCAACCGCTAACAAAAGAGGAGTACTAGAACTAAAAGATATTCGTCTTATCCTTTTTTATCGGGTGAAAGCTACAAATACCGCTTCACGTGAAACGTCATAATTGGAGTTTAAGCTGTGAATAAAGTCTGTTATATTGTTATAATAAGTTAATGAGTAAGATGTGCATACGTGAAGCAATAATTTTACGTGAGATTTCTCCACTTCTATACATAAGGTCTTTCTTTCATTGATAACATATACTTTTAGTGTTCCATTTAATTCTTATTACTTTAACGTGTTTGGCGAGATTTCATCATTATTATAACATTTCCTGTAAGATATGTTTGTTGTTGCTATGCTTAAATGGGCGTGGGGGCGTAGCAGTAAAGATAATCTTTATTAATCCAGTCACAGATTTCTGAAAAATTATTGTTCTAAAACTTTTGAGTTTACAGTACAAGGGTCTCTTAGAAATTCCATTTATGTGTACCTTGCATAGTGTCTGGCATAAGATTGTATTTGACTTGTTTAGACATGGCATCGAAAACTGCAATGGTTATACTTGCCGAAGGAGCCGAAGAAATGGAAACCGTTATTCCGGTTGATGTCTTGAGACGAGCTGGAATTGAGGTTTCGGATGATAGTTATATTTGTTTTAATCAAAATTAAGCTCGATTTTGTTGTTATGTGATTCAACGTTTACATTTGTAGATACATAGCTAATATAGTTTTATAATTTTGCGCGATAATTGAGATTTATTTTATGTCAAATGCTGTATTTTTTGATGTCGAATATGGCGCGTATTTATACTTTAATTAGCTGTTTAGCTTTATTCAACTCTAGGTTCTTTAGGTTTTTGTGTTTGTCTGAACAGCATGTTTCACAGGTTACTATTGCTGGTCTTCTGGATAAAAATGTAGTGAAATGTTCGAGGCAGGTGATGCTTATGCCTGATAAAGCTTTATTCGAAGTGGCGGATAACAAATTCGATGTTGTGATTTTGCCAGGTGGCTTGCAGGGGGCAAATTCTCTTGCAGCAGTAAGTTTGAATTATTTTACACTATTACTCATCCTTACTCCTCTTTTTTAATTAAAGGCTTGAAATACTTTTAAATACTATTTATATCGATTTCGATTCAACTTGGAGGGAATGAATCATCTAAATATTCCTTTGCCTGCGATTGCAGTGTTATTTCTGCAAAATTTTCCTTCTAATAATGAATATCCTTACAACCTTCTGTTTAGTAAGAATCATTAAGAATCAGTAATATAATGTTGGAGGCATTACTTTTTTTGGAGGATAAAAATTTATTGACGTTTTTTATCCGAACTGTTTGCCGATTCGCCTTTATCAAGCACTTCTGCGTTAACAGAAGAAAGTATGAGTTTCAGTCAGATGAAGTGGGTAGCATACTTCAAGCTCAGTACGGAAGTGGTCGTTACATAGCTGCGATATGTGCCGCACCGATCGCTCTAAAAAGTCACGGTATTGCTCCGGGAATATTGTTGACTTCACATCCAAGTGTTAAATCGAAGCTTGTAGAAGGCGGTAAGTTTATTCAGAAACACAGTCCCGTGATTACATTGTCACAAATTATGAGTCTTTTGAAGATTTTTGTATTTTCAGTTATTTTATACAATAACATATGCCGCAATTTAGCCAAAGTCCTGCTGGGAATAGCCTGATCTTTTCACTTTTATTGCTTTTCTGGAAAACTGAAGCGCTTAAAATTCTTTAATTTTTTCTTCCAAGTGAGAACTTTTCAGGCAGATTCCATTTACTTAGTTTCAGGATATAAATATTCTGAAGATCGTGTGGTTACAACAGATCATATAGTGACCAGCCGTGGCCCAGGAACTGCATTAGAATTTGCACTAAAATTGGTGGAGCTACTTGTTGGGACGGAAAAAGTCAAAGAAGTTGCCATTCCAATGGTTGTCAAGGAATTTTTTATCTAAGAAGCTGCAAGTGATAAAGTATCCAGTCTTTTGTGCTTTTCTTAACAGACAAATGTTTTTTATTAATTTAACTTATATCACTGTTAATCAATAATCACTGACAGCCTAAATAACAGGTGATGGAACGAAATGATTTCACGGTTAGCTTCATGAGTCTCCCTTTATTATTTCGGCCTATGTTGCCAGCGGTACGGTATGTGTCGAATATTGAAAAGTCCCACTGATTCATCTTAATGTTGTTCAACATGAGATTTTTGGTGTTTTACTTTTGTTTTATGACATGAGATTTTTGGTGTTTTACTTTTGTTTTATGAATATCTTTCAGGTAGATAGGTAGGTAGGTTGCTAATTCGATAAATAAAATACTGCACAATGTCGCACCAATTCATTCCGCAGTATTTTTCCAATTATCTTTTCGTTGAAAGGGGTATGCGTGCTTGATAGGTATGAGACGGATCGGAATAGGAGGTTCTGGCTTAAGATAGATAAGCGTAATATCTATGTATAACAGATCATAATTTTTCGAGTACCTAACAGAAAGTTTCCCTAATTTGAATGGTTTTTATACTCATCTTTTCCATTAGGGAACATGATTGCTATCTCATTTCGTGAATTACGCAATCAAACAAGAGTTTTTTACGCTTAGAGATTTTGACTTCAGAGGTTTTGCAACAACAATTTACAAAGCATGGTACAACATTAATGTAAACCCGGGGATATGTATTATTATGACCAGCGCTTCTATCTTATCTGCCGGCAGCGCTTTGCGTTTCCGTTCCACCAAAAAAATTTCCAATAAGACTTAAGAAATCGCCACCAGGCACAATCACAGTACCAGGTACTATCACTGAAATTAAAATCTTTCAAGAATATCGTTTGAGAAAAAGACATTAAAATCAAAGGCATTACAACTCAGTTTTGATTTATACCAGATGGTTGTCTTGTTGTCGTTGGGGATGGAGGTAGCTCGATACATCGCTGTTTCTCCTTTTTAAAACCACACTTACACTGACAACGACCTCTAAAAGTGGAAGAAACATCATGAAGATCATTCAGAAATGTCTTTTTTTTGCAGTGCAATTATTAAACTGTTTCTGTCTCTTCCTTTCCCTCATCTCATTTTTTTTTATTTGAAATTCTAATATCTAATATTTTAATTTATTCATAAAGCACTTGCCTGTAGCATCCGGAATTTATCGGGCATTGTTTTTGGATGAAACAGTGAGCTTCAAGTGCTACTGGTTTCAGGCAGGTTGTATCTCTGGAAAGTACCTCCGACTCGCAATCTCGTGTACAGGTCTGACTTGGGTTGCGCAATGGATGTGTTACTGGATCGACAAGTGGATGAAATCCAGCCAAGCATTCACACTGTCCCTAAACGAAAATATTTCTCATGGAAATGCCATTAGATGATGATAAATTCATGAAATATTCGTTTCTTTTTAAATGTGAATGATCAGAAGGATAACTTTTTTCAGGCTTCGTTTATATCCTCATCTATTCCTTGAACTCACCCTATTGCATATCATAGTTTCGCCACCACCACACTGTTCATTTGCAGTACATTGTGAGTTGAGTTGTCCGCGTGCCATACATGTACCATTAACATACAAAGCTTTTGGTGCCATAGCATTACATGGCCGGCGGCAACACAATGATTGCGAAAATCCACCATCTAAACCACAGTTTATGCCACTTTCATTTTATTTTAAAGCTTTTGAATTTCAAAATAAAATTATTACATAAATGCTTTGTTTTTTCTTTCTTTGTAAAATTGTAGTCAAAAAAGTCACGTATTTCATTAATAAGGACGTGTATATACAATAATCACGAAGAGTATATAACAGTTATTAAGAATAATCTAAAAAGTTTCTCAAATATTTAATAGGATAAAATATGGTAGATATTTAATGTATGATAGTAAGAGTTTAATGTAGGTTTAAGAAAAATACCTGAAATACGATGACAAAAATGTGTATCAGACGGGCAACGGATACTTGCGGTGGGATCGCAAGAATAATTAAATTCTGGTAACGTCCCCAGCGGGCATACTTTTGGGCAACAATGTCCCATCGGTGATTCACCAATAGTTATGCATACCTGAAAATACCTCAGGTTTACCTTGTCCAACTAATAGTATTTATGCTTGAACGAATTTTACCCGATAATCGTATTATTTAGTTGTTAATAAAGGAAATGAAAATTAAATTGATAAAAAAAGTTTCGTTTACCTGTCCGAGTGGACAATCATCGGCATCATCAACGAAATTTTCCACCATATGTTGATTTGCTTTACGGATGCATGCATTACCAGGAATGCCTGCAGTTATTATAACTATTGCTGATTACAATATGAATTAGAAAAAAAAGTTTAATAGATTTAAAAATAACCTCCAAGTGGACAGGCTGGTTTAGCTATACATTGTGAACCTTGCTGCATGGTACCACTAATACATACACATTGCGAATTTAAACACGCCGAAAAGGGTGCGGAACAATCGTAGTGCCGCGTGCAACGATCGCCCACTCGACTCACTTAATCATAAAAAATATACGCTTATGTTGTAATTCTTCTGATTAATAGCAATTTAATAATCAGTCAACCGGGATAATTAATTAGTACGATTGGTAATCCGAATTATATTGCAAGTTAGCAAAGGGTAGAATCCACAATATAAACTTTGAAATAAAATTTCATTTAAATTTAATTAAGCAAGCAAATTATCATATACTGAATAATAGTTACAAGTGATTAAAATGTTTAAGATTGCGATAAAGTAGGAGTACTATTTACCATTCATTTATATCATGTAGTATATATTGGATTAATATCAGTTAGTTACTAATTAATTACGCTAAAACTGATGATATTACAAATTAGTAACTTGCAGCAATATATTATAAATTTATAAATAATTTAAATATATAAATGCAGTTAAATTGAATTTACGCAAAATATAAACATACTTGATACACATTGACCGTTGATTAACGTTGTAGTACCACGTTGAACACATTGACATTGTCCACTTCGACAAAACAACGGCTCGCGACATTTAGTAGTACACATTTGGCCAACTTTTGCAGGTACTAAAACTATTCACTTCTTTCTTTTCATTTCCTACTTCTTTTGTTTCAAGATTTGAAATAAAAATGATAAAAGTGATGCTAGTAGTATACATTTGAATAACGATTTATAATCGTTAGATTGTCTAATTGTCTAATTATAGCTAAATTAAGATATTTAATAATGGTTAAATTAAGTATATTTAATCGTGATTTAAAAAAAAATGGTATAAAATATAAAAGAAAAGTATTGATACTTACACTTTTTGCAATGTGGATTACCTCTCTTCTCATCCACAATCTCAGCATAATGTGGATGACATCTACAACGTCCGCGTAAACATATCGATCCTTTATTCTCACAATCAATATTCCAATCACATGTACCACCAAGTGGTGATTTTCCTGAATTCCCCATTTATATTCCATATATAATATATTATATACCTTACATAACCATTCTTCCCGATAGATTAAATGAGACATAAATTTGATGATAATGAAATGTTAGCCTAATTAATTTAAATGTTGAAATTTATTACAACCAATATAATACATACCGTTACATGGAGTAAAGCTGGAATGAACTTGTTTGATGAATAAAAATAACCATAACAGTCGCATCGTTCCGTTTGATACGTCACTATCCCTCCGCCCAAGCGTTATTGTCGCTCATCTCATCTACTCAGTGTGTTGTAAACCCAGTTTTTCGAACAAGATCCAAAATTCTTCCCCATTTCTAATTTTAACAGTCTTCATCGTCTCTTCAACCCTATTTCCATTCCCTATCTATCTATCATCTAATTGTATCATCTTTTTATTTCTCACTCATAATACTAAATTGGGAAAAAGTTTACCCAATTACATTTATTCTATGCTGCTCTCTCTCCCTCTCTCCCTCTCACCTATCTTTCTTCTGGATAAATTTGATCAAGTTATTTTTGAATATTTTTTTCTGTGATAATTTATCACATAGTCGTTTTCTTAGCCTTCTGTCAGTGATAGTATAATGATAATTTTAGTATTGTTAACAAAGAATATCTGTGGTGTATGTTGCACAGAAAATCCCTGAAATATCTCACCCAAAATATCCCAAAACTATTTATCATTTCAAAAATATTGATATTAGGCAAACATTAAATAAAAATTATAATAAGGGAATTATTAAATATACAATTTTTTATAATCAATAATATTCGCGAAGCATCTGCATATTTGTAATTGGAACTGATCAACATATTCGATTATATATGTAATCAAATTAATGCGTTTCAGTAGTTGCACTAATTTCGTATCATCCCCTAATTGTTATTATCATGTAGTATGATTATATAAATAGTATAATTAATAAAAGATGCGCGATATTTGAAAATATGATTCCTGAGGTATATTTATCAAAAATTTCAACTCACAGTAATTTTATCGGAAATTTTATATAGTGAAATCAATTTCATTTAAATTCAATTCTTATGTCAGTAAAATGAGAAATTTATTTCGCCATCCGTTGTATTCCATTCCTTCTATATAATTTCATTGTTTCTCTAAATGAAAATAAGTGTTTGTTTGTTTATTTTTCATTCTTTCCTTTTTTACACATAACATATCATTGTAAACATCAATTCTTCAGTTATTATTTTATCTATGATTTAATTTTAGCGAAATATCAAAAATATTTGTATAATATCGCAAATATCACTATCCTAATGTCGATCTTATTACGAAGAAATAAATATTATCATCTTATATAACAATGATATTGTCTAATTATACATGAATGGGTGGATATTTTACAGAAATAGATTCAACTAGCAGACAGTCCAATAACGGCACGATTATTATATATGATTATGTATGTAGCCTTTTGTGCAGAGTTCACAACTTGTTAATTGTTCAACTATTCTGTTCAAGACATATCCTTATTAACTTATTAATTATTTAACAAATGTAAATTTCGCTCTCTTTCTCTTCTTTATTATTGTATTAGTGTCAGTGTTACCATAAAAACAATAATATGATTAATGATTAATAATTCTGAGAATTTATTTTCAATGAAAGAAACTGTTAAAACACTACACCATTGTCAGATTGTAACATCCACGATTATAATAGTCGTGAAATGATTTGAAAATTGAAATTTCTTCTTTACAGTATTTTCCATCTTATCTTTTCTTTCTTGACCAACTATACTGTCTTTCATTCTGATCATTTTTTGAAATAATGAAATTTTTATTGAACTATATAATTCACTCATTCAGTTATCAAATTAAGCGAAAAAACCAGTTTATCATTCTATCACCACAGCACCATTCCTAGATATTTGATGATTCAGTACGGCTCGGAAAATGTTTAATTAATCCGTTATTCAACATCCTAAAAAAAGATTTGTACTTTATCTCGCCTAAAGACCCTATAATGATATTGTTAATTTTAACAACTAGCTGATTCAAACTAGAATGTAAAATTGAGGCGATTACGGCACGCATAATGCTGCCTTATTAATACTAGTGGTAAGATTATTGATAAGCAAAATCACTACTAAAAATATGAATACAATAATGTTGTTCATTAAAAATGATACAACAGGGATGTTGCGCATAGAATGTTCACAACAATTAGCCGGGATCGTCACGGATAATAAATTGAATGAGAAAAGCAATGGGCTGTTCACGAAGTTCGATAATCCATGGAATGAATTGCTAGCATAGCATAATATCTCTTACACTTTTATCTTTTTGGAAAGAGATGTCCTATTTAACCCCTGCTATTGTAGTTTAATATTTCAAGAATGAAATTCTTTGTGACACAGTTAATGCATTTCGTAATTCTCGTTTACTACTCATATTACGGGATAACATGTAACTTCTGGAATTCTCCATAATGCGCAAGTATCATTCTGTGCTAACAATCTTATCACTCTTCAGTATGCTAATAGCCTCTGTAAAATAAACTGCCAGAAACTGGTTTTGAGTTATGAATGGCATATTGTGGCATATTTATAAACATAAATTTTGTGCGGTCTTCTACACTGGCAACATATTGTATCCATAACTGCTTGCCACTACAGAAACTAATATTACCAGAAACTATACACTATTACTGTATACGAAGAGCTAACAGCACGTTAACCATTCTTCCATGATTTAGTAATCAACTAGAAACATCCTTATCCTTCAACTTGACATAGCTGCAAAACAGACACGTTTAAAAAAATTTTTATCCAGAACGGGCTCCAATTCACACAAAAATATCAATACCAAACACAGATACAAATCTGGGCATATAATGGCAAGAATTGAACTGTTTGCAATTATTCAATATGTGGTACATATGTGTGGTAAGGAGATGATTTAAATAATGTGAGAGTTGCGTTCGTAAATGCCAAGCTAGTGAGGATGAAGAAAGAAGAGGGAAAAGAGATATAACAAACCCATAGTTTCGGAATTTCCAAATTTGAGAATCCTCATATCAATCCTTACATTCTATAAAATTATTTAGAAAAATTACCGGAGGAATTCAACATTGTGTATTGGATGAATAAAATTGTTCACATGTATTGAAAGGTGTTATTTACTAAAAGAAACATCACCCTTTTGTTTCACTGATATAAAATTCAATTATTTTTGGCGTATTTCCTAGAATATAGCTCAATAGTGTAGAATTTTTACAGAATCAGCACAAATTCTAATCTCAAACAACTCAACCAATTTTCATACTTATCAATTTTGCCCAAAATAATGTTCCAATGAATTACCCCATATACTGATAAAATCATAAATCAATAGGAAAAGTTTTCAGAACCAAATATGGCAGGAATAATTAGAGGTAGAATTCGCATGAATGCAATTTTTCCTGAATGCGAATTTTTCCTTCTAATATTCCGCTTCAATCTGGTTGTGGTATTCATGACTGCCACCCTCATCATATTCACCTTCATCCTCTATGGTAGCATCCTGGTACTGCTGATATTCGGAGACCAGATCGTTCATGTTGCTCTCTGCCTCGGTAAATTCCATCTCATCCATTCCTTCACCAGTGTACCAGTGAAGGAAAGCCTTACGACGGAACATTGCTATAAAGCATATTTTATTAGTGTATGGCGTCTGTATGTTATGAAAGACATTAAGTGCTGTGACTCACTAATATTTGAACTTGCACACAAATGTCATTAAAAGTAATTAAAAAAACATACCAGTAAACTGCTCCGAGATACGCTTAAAAATCTCCTGGATAGCTGTCGAGTTACCAATGAAAGTGGCACTCATTTTCAAACCGCGTGGTGGAATATCGCAAACAGCTGTTTTGACATTGTTCGGAATCCATTCCACGAAATACGATGAATTCTTATCCTGCACATTGAACATCTGATTGTCCACTTCCTTAAATTCATATTGTGAAACATTATCAAATAAATGAAGAAAGCAAATATCATCAGATGAATAGCGCTGAACTTGAAAAAGATATAGAATTTATTAAGAAAAAAAACATACACGCATCGACATTACACCGCGGAACATAACTGCCACCGTTAGGTAACGGCCATGCCGTGGATCACATGCTGCCATCATGTTCTTTGCATCGAAAACCTAAAATGCATCCAACATGACTATCACCAAAGAAAAGAGAAGGGATGCTGAATTAACTTGAACGATACCTGAAATTATAAATCATGAATTCTCCAAATGTATGACACGATTAATTAAAAAACCAACTTGTTGCGTGAGTTCACCAACGGTGAGAGCGCTATAGGCAGCTGCACCCGGTGCGAAAAGTGGTGCAAATCCCGGTATGAAGAAATGCAGACGTGGGAACGGAACCATATTCACAGCCAATTTACGGAGATCAGCATTAAGTTGGCCAGGAAAACGAAGACAGGTTGTCACTCCAGACATTGTCATTGAGACTAAATTATAACAAATCATACCATTAAAATTATCTCAACGATATTGCAATATGTTGTTGCACAAACCAAATTTAAATACAATATAAGGATAATAAGTTCGAAATAAATGATGATATAACATACCCAAATGGTTGAGATCGCCATAGTTGGGATTTGTTAACTTCAAAGTTCGGAAGCAAATATCATACAGCGCTTCGTTGTCAATACAGAATGTCTCATCTGTATTTTCAACTAATTGATGAACTGACAATGTAGCATTGTATGGTTCCAGAACAACATCCGAGACCTGTAATCAAAATCTCACGAGTTGTTAAATATAGAAAATCTTTGAAACAAAACTACATAAAATCTATTTAGTTCAACCCACCAAGTGTCGAACTGTTCGTTTGTCCTTTAAGAATACATTAATTTTTGGTTAAACGAGCCTAAATTACAGCATTACAGGTAGTACAGTTATTTATAACATATACTATATAAAACACATTCTCGAAGAAAAACCTTTGGAGATGGAAAGACTGAGAAAGTGCTCATGATGCGGTCCGGATACTCTTCACGAATTTTTGAAATCATCAAGGTACCCATACCTGAACCTGTGCCGCCTCCCAATGAATGAGTGAGTTGAAAACCCTAAAATCATCAATAATTTCTTTACTCAGCCTTTATTCGACGTTACTTTTAGCTAATAAATGCATTTAGCGAAACAGTAAAAACAAAGTTTGGCAATGGAAGTAAGTGTAACCTGTAAGCAGTCGCATCCTTCAACTTCTTTTCTCACAACATCCAAAACATTATCGACCAGCTCTGCGCCTTCCGTATAATGTCCTTTGGCCCAGTTGTTGCCAGCACCGCTTTGACCAAAAACAAAATTGTCGGGGCGAAAGAGCTTCCCATAAGGACTGTTGCGAACCGAGTCCATGGTACCGGGTTCCAGATCAACCAAAACGGT
The DNA here is from genome assembly GCA_916381525.1 of Cercopithifilaria johnstoni. Classification (NCBI taxonomy): domain Eukaryota; kingdom Metazoa; phylum Nematoda; class Chromadorea; order Rhabditida; family Onchocercidae; genus Cercopithifilaria; species Cercopithifilaria johnstoni. The sequence goes on from CAKAEH010001281.1 coordinate 95,110, forward strand.
ACGTGGGACAAAACGGCCGCCTGACGAATGAAATGTCAAACAAACAAAATACCATTGTAATTTTGCTAACCAAACAAGCCCCAAAAAGTTAAGGAAGTTATGCACTATTTTGATTCTCGATACTCAATGAGATTCTATTAGAACTATTCAACCGAAAATACAAAGACTAACTGCTTGCTTCGTTGTAGTACACATTAATACGCTCACGCTGCAAATCCGATTCACCACTGTATATACCATCAGGTTGTATACCATGTTCATCAGAAATAACTTCCCAGAACTGCAACTTACAACAATAGTTATGCTCGAAACAGAGACTTAATACCCTAGAGATCACATGCACAAGCAACCAGTCAATTCAGTAGCTACATTAATCACGTTGTTCTTTCCGTGCAAAATCTAATTTCTTCCACAATATCCAGATAACTACCAACTGTTCTGCATGAAAACTACATAAAAGTGCTTGAATGAAAATATAAACAAAAGTGTTGGAAATTTCTGGAAACCTTCGTGCCAATTTGATTGCCACATTGCCCAGCCTGAACTTGAAGAATTTCTCGCATTGTTGATAGACCAACTAACTTCTACCGGTTCTATAAAGCTTTCTTCACCAATGTCCTCTGTTAACCCAACACTTCTTTTTTATCACGCAAACTCGATCAAACCAGCTGGTAATGATAACGAGACACCTTCTGAAGCAAAAATATGGAATGCATTTATGGCATCCATTCAAAAAATGTGATATGATACAAGATAAAAGGTAAGACAGCACTCAATAATAAATCAAATTTTGTTAGACAGCACTCAATAACAAATCAAATTTTGTTATCATAGTGTATTAATGACTATTTCGTATTTTACCAACATCTCACTCATCACGGACAAGAATTCACGAAAAAGACATCTTTGAAGAAATCCCTTCCATAATCAAATTATTTACTAAAATTATGTGAATCAATTAACGATATGAAGGCAAACAATAATGGAATATTCTTATCCAAATACAAAAAGGGGTTGTCGTGTCAAACACATACATAAATATACCGATTACCCAATCAACCAACCAATTAAACAATGAGCCACTGAACCGAGAGCAAAAGAATGAAGCAACCGCACAGATACCAATAAACCTATTAACTGACTTCCAGTCCAATTAATTCACGTATAAATCCTATCCATCCTTCATTTCTTTAAAATAAATCAGCAATAATACATCCCAACTATAACATCCAAAATTTGCATATAAAATTATACTTGCGTGAAAATTATTTGGATAATTTTCAAGCCTTATGCTGATACCTAATCAATTAGTTGAATGGAAAACTGAATAACCGACTGAATGAATAACTCACTTAACCTACTCAGTGATTAATTCACAAATTAACTATTGGGTGACTCACATGATAAGCTGCCTGAACAACTGTTATGCTAATTGAATGATTCATGGACTGAAGAGTTGAGTGACCAACTGACTTACAAAGTTTTGAGCTTTATTTCAATACCGGTTACTTTGACAAATTCTTTAACAGTCGTTTCAATGTAAAAAGTACTACAAAGTGCAAATTATTCAGTCAAATGGCAAATCTGTACATCGGGGCCTTTTTGCTTTCGGCACTGTCAAATCCTAATGGCTCCATCAAACAACAGTCAGAAATAAGCCTAATTATTTAATTCCATAGAGAGTGCGAAGCAGCAGTTGTTGATCGGGATGACGATATCACTCATCGCAATAAGACAATCCCTTATCGTGGTGGAGTAATGACAATGGTGGTAAGGCAAAGAGGAATGAGGAAAAATGTGGGAATAATAATAGGATATATTGTCAATTAAGATAGAAAAGACGTTATTGTATATTAGGATCATCATTAACATCCTAATCGCAAGATCCAAAAGTTCTGTTGCATTTATTTCTGACTCTGATGGATAATGTATGTTTCCTGCACCGCATAACCGGATAATTCCGGGTAGGATTCGTTACAGCCAATATTACCGATTCCTCAACTATCCGCGAAGATCGCAATACGAGTTGTTAAAGATAGAAAAACAAGAATACCTAAAAACTTAACGCTTAGAAGTGTTGACATCAAGCTAACATACTAAATCTCAAGCAATTACACCACATTTACGAAAACTCCCGCACTACTGCTCCGCTTCCACTCGAAACATTTCAAATCCATCGCGCCAGTAAGCTTTTTGGGTATTTGACGGTTCCGGATCCCTAAATAGGTCTTGCCGAGCGTAAAACGCGGTTTGACGAGACTTAGGGAGGGTCTTTACCATAGTTTTCCTTCTGTCAAGAGTTTCAAGGAACGACCAAAATGGGCAGTTGGCAGTCGTCGCAGCTGGCACATGAAACTTCTCAACCTGAGGTAATACTTCCTACTTTTAGCTCGTCTAATTTAGCTTATAATGTCTTTTACTAATCATGTTAGTCCATTTTCTGATCTCTCTGCTCTTTCCTAAATTCCAGGCATCAAAATTCAATTGTCCATATCAGCCGATTAAAGATCAATCTAATGGAACAAAGAAAGAGGATGTGACTAAATCAATAGCTTCTGAATGCCCAAGACATCAAGACAGAGAAAAGAGTGAGCAAAGTGGATGTACTTCGAAATCTGAATTCAATACGTTAAATGCTGTAAGTTGTTTGAAATTTGGTTTTATTATATTCAACCGTTCAAGTCAAAAATAAATGTGTCCTTAATGAAAGTTTTCCACCGGCAAATGAAATATTACAGATGCCTCCGCCTAATCAAAAACCTTCTCCTGGCCAGCCATTTCCATTAAGTATCGAACGACAACGATCTACGATTCCGAAGGCTACAGAGGATGGTTATTGGGAATATCCGTCGGAACAAATGTTTTGGAATGCTATGCTAAGAAAAGGTGTGTTGATTTGTGGATTGATATCATAAATTGATGTTCATCATTGTTAGAACATCTATATCGATGTTTTCAGGATGGCAGTGGAAGGATGATCAGATTAGTGCAAAAGATATGAACAAAATTATCAAAATTCATAATGCAAATAACGAGGAAGTATGGCGTGAAATTTTGAAGTGGGAAATGCTTTTACATCCGTAAGTTTTTTGAAAAAGAAAAATTCCTTTCCTAATATTTCATCAGCTTTATTTCGTTACATGTCATACATTTTCACTTAAAAGGGAGTAGTAATTCTGGTATATCTCAATTTCCAAAAATAAAGTCCATTTTTTCCGGTAGGAATTTGTCTTCATTTAGAGATTTGGTAAAGAAGATTTACGACTATCGATTCAACTCTAATTAGTTTGCTCTTCATTGATTAGCTGAATTAATTTATAAAAACTGAAAAACTGTAATTTAAGGAATTTTTTGGTAACTTATGCTCTTGTCAGCAATAAGAATCATAAACTGGTACCGTTTCTTGCCTGTATTTTTTCTTTGTTTACCAAATGATAAGTTGCAGCGAATGCACTTGTCCAAAGTTGAAAAATTTCCATGGCAATGCTCAAAAGATTTCTCCGCGAGCTCGAATGAGACAGTTACTGGGGTTTGTTTTGTTTCTGTTTTTAAAATTGGTGGTGTTACTGAGAGTTTTCATTTTGCATTATTATCATCAACTGTTCACCAGAATTTTTACACTTATTTACTTTGTGAAAGTGAAATCATATAAAGAGATCTTTTTCAGATATGATTTACCGTTTGATCGGCATGATTGGACAATAGATCGATGTGGGCAAAAGGATGTTTGTTTTTCTATTTTTTTTATACGAGAAGAAAACGAACATGAAATTACCAATATATATTTGATTAGTGGTGTTTAACGAATAATTATCGAACAAGAAGTGTAAAAAAAGGAGAATGCTAGCCGTTCCAAATTTATCTATTATGTGAAGAAATGGATGTAATAGTTTCTGTAAACACTGTTTTGTATAATAGGGAAGATTTTTTTAATGCTTTTTGAACTTATAAAACTTTTAATTATGTCACTGGATGACAGTGGAAATCAATTTCAGGTTCAATATATAATTGATTTTTATGATGGTGGTGCCGTTGATCCGAAATCGAAGTTATTCACTATATTAGATGTTCGACCAGCATTCACGGATTTGGGGAATGTGTGGGATCGGATGGTTGTTGCGTATTGGCGTTTCAAATTTGAAACGTTGGGTATTACTCCAAAATTGCCCTTATACGAGAAGAAACAAAATCCTTAATCCGATTCCGGATACTAGATGCTTTTCTAAAACAACTAAGACTTTTCATGAGATTTGAAAGTTCTAAACTTATGACGCATCCATTCAAAGGAAAAAAATTTGTTTTGATGAGTGAATGGTAGGCTTAAATTTTTTAGAACTTACGGTGCCAAGTTCTGTCTTTTAAAACATTGCAAAGATTTTTTATACTCAAAGTATATACGGTACTGGAAAATTTTCTTCCCTACTTGTAACGATAACCAGGGTCTTTGTTCCAACATACGATTTCCTTCTATTAAATGAATATAATTGATGTTTGTAATGTATTTTGTGTGATAAACAGTAAGTTTCCTAGTGTGGAAGTAATTATCTCATGATAGAGAAATTAAATAATATCTTAAGGAAGATGTCATTTATGGAAGTACGTTCTACTTAGAGTACTTTTGATTAATTAGTTCTTATGTATAATTAGGTTAGTTGACTGTATTATATCTCTTTGCAAAACTAAGTCTTTGTCTCTTTGTCATGGTTTATTTTTCACTCGTGCTTCATTATTCTTTCCAGACGCAAAAATTAACCTTAACATACCTCGTTGTTAACTTGAAACATTTCAAGTTCAAAATGCTTTTTAAAATTTGGTTTGATTTTGATGTTGTTCTAGTCCAACGATGTTGCTTTGTATTGTTCACATTTAAGTTACTTATTTAATTTAATTAATTAGTAACATTTGGATTAAGCTTGTCCATCCTCTCATTTTGACTATGCTTTCTTGATATCCTTTTGTCTTTTGTTTATTAAAACTTTATCTGATAGAACAAACTTCTCGAAATTTGTTATTGAGATTAGCTCATATGTCATGTTAAATAGCCTAACCATTAATTTATAATCAACCAAATAGATTGTGTTAGTAACGTTAACAACTTTGTTGTCTTAATTGTGCTTGAGGTAATCCACAGGAAACAAATTCTGCCGTAATGAATATGTGGAATGTTGTATGACATTGTAAGAAAGGGATTGTTGTATTGCAATAAAAGTAAACGGTGTTTATCGTTGCAGTGAATTTGATCATATGTTATCTCTGTCAAATTTGTAAAGACTATCTATATAAAACGGTTATTTGGTAGATGCTGAATAATTTATTACTAACCATGTATGGGATTCTATGTTGTCTTGCATATGTGAGGAGTATGGTTTTTTTTGTTGTAGGAAGGGGATGTTGCTTTATCTAGGCATAAATTTCTTATCGTTACATATTAGTACAATAATTTTGTTACATTACCCAAAAAAAGGACTGCATTTCAGGATGTCGTTGCTGGCACGCCTTCTTACTGGGCGAGCATCCAATAATATAATTAGAAAGTCGTCAGTTCTCACTGGTCCGGCATTCAGTAGCAACATGAAGGGAACGTTCGCTTCTCTCAAAATTTTGCGATTGTCAGTTCCTTTTGATTGATTGGAAGTTTGACGATCAGATGGTAGCTGATACTTTGAGATTGTACTATGTTGTGATATTTGTGACGGATCTATTAACCGACATTCATCCATCTGTGAAGTCATATTAAAATTTCAGAACGAATGCTATAAAAAGGCGTATAGTACTTGGAGTGTCACTATCACATCACTTAACGTCAGCACAACGTCGAACAATCGGAGCATGGTTGTTGGGATGTGCCGGAATGGTTTATGGAGCAGTTGCTTTGGGTGGTGTCACAAGTTATGATTTAAATCTCTAAAAGTTCTTTCCAGTTTCTTTATCTGTTTGACTAATCAAAAGTAAGAACCACCTGGCCAAGTCCTTTAGTAGTGTCTTAATTGATCAGATATCTGCTTTCAGACTGACAGAATCAGGGCTTAGTATGGTCAATTGGGATTTGTTTCGTACGATGAAACCTCCATGGAGTGAGGATGAGTGGGAAGCTGAATTTGAACATTACAGGCAGTTTCCAGAGTATAAATTGTATGTTTACTCATAAGTAGTTTCTACTACCATTTAATGAGAAATAATTTTGGTGATAGGTTTTTCAAAATCTGTTTAAATTAAACATGATTTTTGGTAATATGGAAAAAAAATTTTTTGATAAGTTGGAGTCAGCTCATAGAAAAATTTAAGACCGTCGAATAAGAATTTTTATAGCAAAAGTAGTAACGAAGAGATGACATTGGCACAATTCAAATTTATTTGGGCAGTGGAATATATTCATCGAATGTGGGGACGGACACTGGGTGTCGTTTTCCTAGTTCCTTGTGCATTTTTCTGGACAAAAGGTCTTTTCTCTCCTGCAATGAAGAAACGAATGTTTATTGCCGGTGCTCTAATTTGCATCCAGGCAAGTTATTTTGTTTATATCAAGATATCAAGGCGATTGTTTAGTCCAAATAACGGCAAGTTCTATATTGAAGGTTCATGTAACTTTGGTAAACTCCTCGTCTAAAATAATTTTCCAGCATCCCATTATTTGTGTTCATTTCAGGGACTCATTGGTTGGTGGATGGTGAAGTCAGGATTGGATCCGAAGAACAATTCTAACAAAGAAATACCTCGGGTTTCAGAATATCGTTTAGCCACCCATCTGACATTAGCTTTTGTTTTATACACCATTTTTGTGTGGAGTGGTCTTTCACATATTTTTACACCCTATGATGTTTGTTTTTCTTCTTTTAAATTTGAAATGATTGAGCGAAGATAATTTTAATTTTATGCGAAGATAACTTTAATGTAAGCTTTATATTCGCTTGATAGTCGTCTTAAATTTTATTTTATCATGGCTGCATTACAGTCAAAGATTCTGATGTTTTTTAAATCTTTTTCTTACTATTCGTGTTCTTTAAGAAAAGTATAAGTGTGAAAATCTTTTTAACACTTTTCTTAATTGAGGGAAAAACTCACTCTCTTTGATTTTAAAATCAAAGTTGATAAGAACTGATTTTTGTGAGAAAAGAAAAATTTAATTGAAAGAGACTCTGCACCGTTGCTTTTTTTCCCATGAATAAAAGTTGGTTATAAAGTTCTTTGAAGTTTTCCAGTATGCGGGTAACTCTAAGAGGAAGATTAGCACAATGTATTGCATCTTTGTGACATTATCTAGAATTCGACATATCTGTTAAGGATCGAATCTTGTCTTATTAAGAGAAACCGAAAGTTAGTGCTGTTCCTCTCGTTTGGTTTTTCTTTATAAATTTTGTGCTATGCATAACCAATAGGTTTTTTCAGCATACAAATATTAGCAAAATTGGTCGGTTACGCGGCATGACACATCTTTCGAAAACGATGATAATTTTGACTGCAGTAATGGGTTAATTTTGCTTATTCTTCAACAAAGAATGAAACATTATAGAAGTTGTGATTATTTAACACTATGGTTTCAGATTAGGTAAAGGATTTATTTTTTATGTAACACTTTAATTGCAGGCGCTTTTGTTGCTGGCTTAGATGCTGGATTAGTTTACAATTCATGGCCGAAATATGCAGGAAGTTGGCTTCCAGAAGATTTATGGCTTAAAGATCCGAAGTGGCGAAACGTTTTTGAAAACCCAGCAACTGCCCAATTCATGCATCGAAATATGGTTAATTTTTTAGACCTCCTATAACTTCGATTGGAAGGTATTTTTCTTGCTATCAACAAATACAGATTAAGATTTCATATAACTTTTCTGACTCAAAGTTCTCTATACTTTTAAAGTAAACTGTTGCTTCATTATTCGCTAGAAATTTCTTGTTAATCTTTTCAACTTTTTATTTATAGGCTTACTTAACATTGCTTTCGGTAACGCTCACATGGCTTGTTGGACGTCGTATGCTTCTTAGTCGGCGTGCCAAAATTGCATTGCATTCGTTGATGGGCGTGATATACGTGCAAGCCCTTCTAGGAATAGCTGCTTTGGTAAAATATATTAGATTGTTCAAGTTTATTTGGTCCTCTTTGTTTTTAAGACGTAATCGAATTCGTTTTCTTGGATTTTCAAGGATTTAGATGTAATGGTGCAAGTGTAAGGCGTTTTTCATTTTGCGAAAGTACTGGGAGAAGTTTCATGCTGGTGTAAAATTATGCGGGAGAAATAGATTATGAATTACGTAATAAACCATTTTCTTAACTCATCAATAATCACTTCTTTCATGTTTCGATCCGACTTAGGTTTCTAAGATTCATCTGATAATTTTGAGATTATGATGCAAAAGCAATCTATGTAAGTTCATGATCCGCAGCTACAAGTGAATTGCGAGTTTCAGGTGTACTATGTTCCGGTCCATTTGGCTGCCTTGCATCAAAATGTATCGATGGCTGCAATAACATCTGCTTTCTGGCTTTCAAATGAAATCCGCCGTGTTCCAAAGTAAAGGGTTGCTGGATGCTTATTATCTTAGTAAATATCTTTGACTCAAAAATGAGTGGCCTCTTCCAGAAATACTGCGGGCTTTCAGAAATGAGACTTTAATTGCATGGATTGAAGTTAGCCGCTTTTATCAACAAATGGATTGAACTGTGATTTTTCAACCATGCGATATTTTTTCCTCTCAAATTATTCATCTATAATTGTATATTTTATGTTATGTTCCCACCTTCATTATTGTACTGAAAATATTTTTGCTTTCATTCCGTTTCTAATGTTAGTTATTTCATCATTTCAGTTTAGTTTGTAATGAAACTTTTTGTTTTTTCTAGTATTTTGCACCTGAACAAAAATGAAGGGATTGTAAGTTGTTCAGATGATCTGTCTGGAGAAGGATTCAAATTGTTAACGCTTCTTGTGAGGAAGAGATGCATTCCCGTTACAATTTTGGGTCAGTTCTGCTTTACCACATGCATTATGTGAGATCGGAAATATTATACTGTCCCGTTGAATAATTTTTGTAGTCACGAGTGCATTCATTAGTTAAAAATTTCCTTGAGGTACTGGGTTCTATTGAAAGAAATGAAGTTAGGCTGCCTAAAAATTTGACCAGGGAAAAATCGATTTCTCTTTCATTGATAGTATTCCATCCCAATATTCATTTGCAGCTTGATATATGCAAAGAGTAATTTTCGTTTTCGTGGAAGACATCCGAATCAGTTCTTTAGTTCATAAATAGAAACGAATGAACTGCCTTTGTAAGTGAATTAAAATAAATTGTGGGAAGATTTTTAATTACACATATACATATGGCAGAGTTTATATTCGGCCGCATTCGACATTCAATAATTCCGGGCAGTTAAGGAAAACTGCGAAACTGTCCGTCCAGTTTTTCACGGGTACTTCTTTTATTTCAGTTGCTGAAAATATCTAATGTTTGGAACAATTTTTATTCGTAATAGCTTATAATTCTTACCAGTCGATCTCCTAGAAATGCGTTTCAAAAACAATTATACAACAAACAATCATGCAGATTTTTACCAGTATTCATTTAGGCAGTTTATGCAAATTTCTGCGAATGATCCATTATCCAAAATAAAGTGACGATAGAGCGGGAGATATTGTTTGACAGAGATCGATTGACCCATTCGAATTACTTTTTAGGTGAAAGCAAATGCATAGGTGTAACGAACAATGGCGATTTTAATGTTTGTTTCTTTCTCGATCGCAACGGTACGTACATGCTGTTCAGCTCTTTAAATCTTTCTTTCCTGAGAATAATTGTTGATACTTTCTTGAAGACATACCTCAGTATTGATAATCTCTTAGCCAAAGGACCACAGTAGCAAGAAGAGGGAGAAAGACTTAAAAACTGGAGGAGGTAAGAAAAAAGATCGAATTCTCGTAATTCATTCTGTCTGCTCCATTCTATAATCACACACATCTGTTTCAATTTTTAACTCTTTGATCAAACAGAAATTATGTGGAAGATTCTTTCGGTGGTATCGTTATGGTTATGTTGTTATAAAGAATCTGATATTTGAATATGTCAAGTTAAATAATAAACAATGCTTATAAATTGTTAAGTCCTAGCCGTCTGTTAATTCGATCTCAACCATTTCATCTCTAACGGCCAACGAATTGGCAGAACCAAAAAAACAAATCCAATAATTCTTTAATTAAATGGCAGCGGATAATCCGAACACAATTGCAGTAAGTTTATACGTTCATACATCTATTCTTGCATTTCATGACATTTCAATTATTCTTTTAGCTGAAATTTCTCAAAATGTTTTAAGATTAACTTTCAGGCAGCGTTAGATTTAAGACGATGGACAACTACTCTGTCTGGAGCTTCCTTACCGAAGATTTCCATTAAGAATATGCTGAAAAACCGTGAAATAGGTAGACGTGGAAGGCCAGCAAGTCATCGCCTATTGTCCTCTATGCCAAATACATCCAGTGCTTCTGAATGCCCAATAAGTTATCACGCATCGTCTATGCCAAATACATCCGCTGCTTTCACACTGAGTGAGAAAGCTAACCTTGTCAATAGGTCAGTAGTTCATCTGAAGTTCAGTTAAAACAACCATAGGAAGAGAAACCAACAACCCATTAATAATGGGCGCCATAATATTATTGTTATATTACCATATTAGATTCAATCAGAATATAGCATGCTACTGCTAGAGATCGTTCCCCTATAATTAAGTGGAGGATATTTTACATTTGCTTAAATTTTAATAATATCATTTTCAATTTCTGATTTCTTCCTAACAAATGGATAGATATCGATCGGCTTAATTCGGGATTATTCCGTTGCATACATTTGCCTGACGAGAAGCTTATTGGTATAGGCCAAGGTAAATATCATTCATTGAAATGTTTCTTCCTGTTCTCTTGCATTGTAATTCGATAAAAAAGTTTTCCTTGTACTTAAAGATCAGTAAGAAGTTATCACTATGAATCACATAACACTTTTATGCCGAAGATCACAGATCATGAGAAAAATCGCTTTCAAATCTGAGATCCACACCTATCATTGTCTGAAATTGAAAATTTTAAAAACTTCCAATCTGAAAACTTCGTCATTGATTTAAACATCATTAAGTTACTTTCGTATGTAAAATAACTTTAAATTACTTTCTCTTCTAATGACCAATTTCTTAATTATTTCAGAAAAAAATTTACGCCTTTATGTCCGTCGGCCACCATACTATAAATTTTCGTATGAAACTCATGTTCCGGATGATGGGTTTATTACGGATTTTGTTTGTAATGCAAGAGGTGATCAATTGGCTTATACTATCTCTGATGTATATGGTATTGTTTCCTTTATTATTATTATTATTATTATTAATTATTATTTATTATTTATTATTATACTTATTATTATAATTATTATTGTTATTATTAATTATTGTTGTTAATTGTTATTTATTATTATTGTTATTATTATTATTATTATTAATTATTATTAATTATTGTTGCTATTAACTATTATTATTAAATTATTATTATTAATATATTATTATTATTATTAGTCATCATTATCATCAGTTACTAGCATTATCATTATCGTTATATAAATATCATTATGCTGCCGTTACTTAGTCGTACTATCTTCCTGCGATAAATTCCATTTCGTCCAAAGGTCAACTTTGTTCATTATTAATTTCGAAATGCAATAATTTAGCTCACAGTTCAAGAAGCGGTCCACTTGGTCATAGATCCGCCTCAAATGGTAATCTTTTCTCAGTCGCTGCTTATTTCAATCTTCTAGTAATGATAAAATTTCATTCTTAGTTTTTGTAATTAATTTATTTTATCACTGCTTCTTGCGTGAGATGGAATATTAATGTTTAGTTTTTAGCTTTATAATAACGGGACAGTTTCTACAAGAAGTTAATTTTTGAATTCTCCTAATTGGTTTGACATTTTCTCAGGAATTTTAATTTTCAAAAACATGTGAACAAATTATTATAATTTGTTATTATAGTTTTTTACTGTTCTCTTGATGAAATTGACGAAGGAATATTGCAATGGCATAGACTTCAACCCGAACGAGGAACTTTATTAAGAAGACGGTGGCTTCTTTACGCATATTTTAGGCAGATATTTGAAAGATAATATTAAGTTCTAAAAGTATTGATGAGAATTTTTTATTTGTAATAAAGGATCAATTTTTTGATGGCGAAAATTTTAGAGAAGCATATTTTTCTATTAGTTACACTATGGATGATCAACATTTTGTAATTGGAAGAGCAGGCGGTTATATAAGCATTGTTGGTACAGATGAACCTACTCATTATTCAGTATATTTCTTCTTTAATTTAAATTTCCTCATCATTCATGGTAGCATTGGGTGATGTCCTAAATTTTATTAGTTTGCTGAAATTTTGCTTCTATTCATAATTTTTAGATACAATAATATAAGGTACCAAAATAGTTGAAATGAAATTAACAGTAATTTTTTCAAATTTGTTATTGCAGTTTGAGGCTCATGAAAATGACATTAAAGCTATTTGTTGCTCTAAGGTTAATCCGAGCATTTTTTATAGCGGATGTAGTAATGGTTTTTGCAAGGTAAATAAATTAAATAATTAATTGCAGAAAAACAAATTTTTTTATAGTATAGAACTTGTCGAATTAAATTACGTGTTCGATAATCGAAAATCTATTAAGAGTTCAGCAATAATAAAATAATAATTGTATGAATAAGTAGATAAAGCCTATTACGTAAATATATTAGTTTATTAATAACTGGTTGATTTAAGATTGAAATAAGACAGTTATTATCAAATGCAATGTCATATTTAGATGTGGGATTACCGCACGCCGAATAATTGCATTCCTCTTGCAACATCCACTGGAAATGATTATAGCATTACACATATCGATAGTGACAGCTATGATAGATATATTGTAACAACTTCTGGTAGAGTGAAATTTAATATATGGGATGTGCGACGATTTTCTGAGGTACTTAAATCTTATCATATAATAAGGATTGTTTTCTTGTTCAAATATTGAAGCATTAATATGAAATTATAGATATATTCTTGAAAATTCTAATTATCATGGTAAATTCGCGATCGAAATTTGAGATTAAAAAAGGAAAAGTTGGAACATTTTAGAATGATTGTAATGTTATGAAATAGACTGTCGATACAATCATTTGTAACAGCTTGCTATATTTGGCATTTAAATGATTTTATTTTAATAAACTTTTTGCATAACATTATATCATTTGTTATGCAAATATTGACTTCCTATGAAACGATTCGCTTTTTTCTTATCGCATTCTATATCTCACGGAATAATTCCTTTCCAGAATATCTCATTTAATATGCAACAGCGGCAGAGAACAAATTTATTGGATGAAATTTCATACTTCGATAAAGGTCGTCATTATACATGAGTTCCTATGCAGCGAAATTACTTTAATTTTGCAGAGAAATTTCGACGTGGGACTTAATTTGTTTTCACTTTTTATTATTTTTAAAATATCACTATGAAATTGATAAATACATTTAAATTGATAATATTTTACTGTTAGCAATGACAGCCGAAAAAGATAATCTATCAGCAATTTTCTGGCAAGTTAAATTTTCACCACGGAGAACTGGACATCGTTACGTTTATTGTGGTAGCAATATTGGACGCATTAGCAGTAAGTTTGCAAAATATTTGATTATATCTATTTATTTACAAAAAAATCATAAATATCAAAATATTTATTTATAGTTTTTGATGTTATAACGGGTGAACCTGTTCGAGAATTCGCTGCAAATTATCGCGAAGTGTACGATTGCAGTTGGCATCCAGATCAGAACGAAATTGTTAGTGTGTCGGTAAGATCAATTAATTGAGTATAATAATAATAATATGAATAAAAGAGGTGATCGATATTTGTTAGTAAAATATCAAATTATTTTCATAAATATCAGTCGCTTTCATTAATAGTGGAAATTTGAATATTTAAAGATGTTGGTATTTGCATAACCTTAACTTAGTCATTAATCAAATTTGACAAGAAATTTCTTTTCGCTTTATTAATGTCAAAACTAAATTTGGTAGATTTGTAGGTAAGGGTTTAAATTCGAAATTGGCTTTAGATAAGTCTAAGATAAGCTACTCATTTCAGCAAGCTATGCAAATGAAAAAATTTATAGGAAATTATTTGAAGCACATATATGTATGTTAATGTACAAATTTTTGAATAAATTGAAATAAAAAATTGAAACAAAGATTATGATAGAACAAGTATTGCTAATAATATTATAACATTGAATATTTTTATCAGAAATTAGTTAAGGATATATTTAATAGATAAATGAAATATATTTAGAGAGTATGACACTGTTTGATTTATTTAAAAATAAATGGATCGTTTTCATTCCTTTCTTTTCCTACCCTTCATATTGCGCAGACTTCAATAATTTGGTCATGCAAATAATAAAAGTTTGAATAGAACTTTTTTAAACTAAAAATTCATATTAACAAATGAATTATCGGTTTGCTGCGATGATTAAGAATAATCACAGATATTATTACTTCATATATTAATCATCAATTCCCGTTCAAATTATTCATTTCGGCAATAATAATTATTTTTATTACATTAATAGTTCCTTCTTTTGAATCAATTTAATTATTAAATATTTAGTTTGCTGCTAAGTCTATTGTTTATTTAGCGATGTGCTGTGGGACTAGCGCGGTTTACTGATAATTGAGATAGGTGCAGATATCACATTCTGTTTATTGTTTGTTCAGTTTTAATACTTCATATAACTATTTGTTTTGAACCTGCGTCGAATTGTCAAAGTGCTTCCAGCTATTGATTTTTGTTCAATTTTGTAGGATTGCATCGATTTCTGTATTTTCAGTGAGGAATTATTTTGATCTATTACAATATATATATATATATATGGATGCTGATATTCATTCAAAAAATTTGATACTATTTTGCAAAAATACTGAAATACTAAGTATTTCATTCATTTTTTTTCATTTCAGTATTTTCAGACTCATTTCAGACTGAAATTAACAAACCTTTAAATAATCATTTTCTGCTTTATGTAAATTCGCAAACTATTTTGTCTTTGAAGTGAATTAATTTCTACTCGGATTTACAACTAAAATTAGTTTATAATGTGCGAATTTATTAGTAAAAATCTTATAGTTTCAAACTCACTCGTTGGATATTTTTTTTCTAGTATATCTTTTAAATAAGTGGTTGATGACAGCTGAATTTGATATTTCGTTATATTATTATTGTGGATTTAAATTTTCATCTGAAATTCTAAAACCTCGTTAATCTGTCAAATTTTTCTTGATTTTAAAGCAACTAAAATTAATCCTTGAATTGTTTTTTTGAGCTTTTTGAACATGTATGATTATCATGAGAGTTTTTGGCAAATCAAAAATCTTAAAGATTTTTGGGTAAAATGCTTGCATAAATTATCATGTACTGATAATGTATTGAGTTTATCAGAAATATCACTTCAATACTTTCATCACTGAATGATATAAGTTATTGTTGTTATTGTATTCAAGTTATTGGTTATCAACTGAACACATTACACCTTCCAATGTGATTTATTTCGAGAATAGAATAAGATGTTGGATTATCATTGAAATGCAATTCATAGCAATTAATCATACTTGTTGATATTTTTATGAAAAATATACTTATCATTCGATGGAAAATAAAATCTTTACCATTACTTCTCTTCTCGCTTTCAAATAAAGTAAATTAAATGAAATCAAACTAAATGAATTAATCGATATTTACTGTTTATCTTAGTAGCTGACATTTTAAATGTAATCAGATTTTATCCATTCTAATCGATGAAAAACAAAGATCATTTATTGCATAATTCCTCTCAGATATTGTCCGAGATCTTCCATTGGATTGATGAGATTTGTCGACAGATTATTTGGTATATGGCAAATGATTCATCATTTTAATTCTTTATTCTCGTGTCTTTTCTAGTTTTATAAAATTTTCGTTTGAATTGGATTGCCGAAATAGATTAAATGATTTATTTCAATGACACCAACAATTTAATTTGTTATTTGTATTTGTTAAAGGTATAAGGTACGATTTTGCTGATATAATATATATGAAATCAAAATCAGAATTCTGATAAAAAATGTGAAAATTTGAAATGAGAAATATAAAATTGTATAATGTGGCAAGAAATTGACATCGTGTCAACAATAACTTTTTCTGTACTTTGTTTTAATTTCATTTTGTTAATTAACTGTATATGATAATTCTATTAACATTACTCTCCAAAGTACAATTAGACTTAAACTTCGAAAAAAAGAAGATTTAATGGATCCGTAATTTTATATAATAAGATTTAATGAATTTCGGAAAATCGGCATAAATCTCAAATGGTAATTTCTGCATTGATTGAAATTGCTATAATATACTTATTATAACTATCACCATCGATATAACTTATATTATATCTCTATCGGATATTGCAACCTGAATATTACTATTAAGTCCACAGCTAAAAGTGATAATTTAAAGCGCATATTCAATAGCAATAATTATTTTATCAGCGATAATAACCAATTCTTCAAATAACTGTTAAAATAATTTGTTCATGCAATAATTTCCGGTTACCTGACTGTCTCCGCACTTCTTCAATGAAAGTTTCATATTATAGATATGGGTAGAAATGGATTAATTCTTACTTTATCGTTTCGTTTGTTATCAAAAAAATTTTTTCCTGCATTTTTATATATTATTATACTTTATCATGCTTTATCACATGAAAAATTTGTAATGATGGATTTTGAATAACTATAAAAGTTATATTCATCGTTACCTTCTTACAACCATACATATTAACAACCAGCCACTGCATGTTGGCAACAAAAATATCAAGAAAAAAAAAGAGTTAAAATAGTAAGCAAAAGAAGTGATAAGTAACGTGAAAGACTAAAACAAAAGACATAAATAAGAATGACTAATAAAGAACAAAAATTTCAAATAATATCAATGTAACAATGCAAAAGATAAATTTCTTGATATTAATTATAATAATAAAAATGAGAGCATTTGAAGGTATAAAATGGTTAAATAGAACCTTTTCATTAATAATATTCGTCCTTTTATTGTTTTTTGAATTTTCCTTAATTTTTTTAATTTCTTTTGTTTTTAAAAATTTTTTCATTTTGTCACTTTTTTAATCATTTTTCTTTTTCATTGTTTTTGTTTTTATGCAATTATTTGTTTTTTCTCTCAGATTTATTAATGAATGAAGAATTGGAAAAGGAAGTGATTGGTTGGTTGGTCGCATCGAGAAGACCGAATAGCATAGCATCACTGGCTTGAAAGAAAAACCGTATGACCAATCTCATGAATATTTTAATTCACATAAATAATCATTCAATTTCCCTTTTTACTTTCAAATTTCATTTCTTGAACTTCACTAATTTCTCACCTGAAATAAAAAAGTATTGAGAATGAATGGAAAAATCTCAATGATCTCGAGAAATCTCGAGAATTTTTTCTTCAATTATTGTTTGATTTACTAACATTTTTCTACACAGAATAAATTTATATAAATTGCTCTTAAACCTAAGGACAAACAAATATTATTAATTGGTTTATTTCTTTTTCAACTTCTTTTTCTAAAAAATATACCTATAATTTCTAAAAAAAATTTAGTATTATGACTAAAATTCAGGAAAAGTGATGAATATAACAACCGGAAGAAGTTTATTATCAGTGCTTCTATTGTTGAATTACTGATGTAGTAACATGTCCGATATGATAACCCAAAAATCATCATTACATTCTTTGTCGATGATAATATACGATGATTTATATTCGAATCAAACAGATAATCTAATATTGAGCGAGGATTTAATCGTGAATGATTTAATTGATGAAAATTTATCAGTGACCAAAAGAATTAATGATAGTTTTTCCGGAAGTAAAAACTGATTGGATATTACAACGAATTAATAATGTTAACCCAAACTATACGGAAAATACAATTTGGTTTTTTTGTCCTTTATTTTTTGTTATATTTAGATATTTTTTGATAGCAAAGTTTTAGCATTTCAAAACTTAAAGAAAACATAAAGGGAAAACGATTTATAATGGAACCGATGGATAATTTTTTTAAAACTTTCACCCAATCGGCTTCCCACATATTGATTATTTTGCTCTTTTGCATATTTGTTTTTTCTCATTTTAAGCAATTAATTTTATTTCTCTTTCATAGATTATATTTCAGATTGAGAAAACTTTTTTCCAAATAGCTTCTTAATATGAAATGTCGAAATTAATATCGACATTTTTGTTTACATAAAATATTACAAAGATTTTAGCGATTGAAGTTTTTCAATTTTATTATTAATTACAAAGATAATTTCTAAATCTATTTAATCATTTTTTTAATTGAGATTAAGTTATAACAATAATGTGAGGTGTCGAGAAATAACATAGTGAAGTGATAGCTTAGGAAGTTTGACAAAGACAAAGATGTTGAAAATGGGAAATATCGTAATAGCCGATTAATGACAACTGTAAACATTAAAAATTATAATAAAAAGTTATGGAAGAATCTAAGTTCATTCAACTTTGCTATTTCAACAACATCTCAAACAAATAATGATGCAAAAAAGCTCGATAAAAGTGAGAGACTCCGAAATTGATTGATTATTAAAAATTATAAGAATTGTCGCTTTAATTTTATGTTACAACAATAAACGGATTCTGACGCCGAATATATGTATGCATTGCCTATAATAGACATACCAACAATTAGGCCAATAATTGTTTAGCTCTCGAAGTTAGACTTATTTCTAAAAACAATCATAAATCATTATTTGATATTTTAATGATCCCATAATTTTGCAGATCCTGATAAAACCATTTCCAAGAGTTTATCAAATTTCAGACGATAAATTTCTAAGCTACAGAATAAACAAAGTAATTTATAGTTGACAGAAATGTATAATATTAGTACAATGAATATTGTACTAATATTATTACAGTGCTGTTCATTCTACTAACAATGCTTAAAAATAATTCAAATAAAACGGCAAGATAGTATTTATTATTTTACTAGCTCAATATTACTATATTTTCACAATTATTCTATTAGAAATTTGCATCAGGATTATTTAATTTGTAATTTCATTTTACCTTATCAATTAAATTTCATCTTACCTACTTTGACATATATTTAAACTGTCCTTCTTTTCCTTCTATTACCTTTGCATGAATATGGATGAAATTAATTTAAACGGAATAAGTTTTTCAACTTAATTAAATTAATTGCATAATATAAGTTTATAAAAATGAAAACAATAATAACAATTAAATTATTTACCTCACATAGTTATTTAATTAATTATTTACTTCTTTATTGTGTGAAATTGGCTGCCAATTAATACATATAAATTACTTTCGTTCATTCGTTATTTATTGTTTATTAATTAAAAATAGAAAAAATTAAAATAAAAACAAATAATTTCTTTTTTATTTTTTCATCGAAATAAATTTATTTCAGTTGGCTAATTGTAAAATAAATGAATTATTTGCACAATACTTTACCCTTTCTTGTTTCCTTTTCTCTCTCTCTCTCTCTCTCTCTCCCTCTCTTTTTTTTCTTCTAATTTCAAAGGTTGTTTATACAATATGAATAAAAATTTTGTTTATATCAAATGAAATGAAAACTTTGTTTATACGAATAAATGAGAATTTTTCCGCAAGCAAAAGTTTGTTCAGATGTAAAATGTCAAGAAGTCAATCTTTTCAACGATCATCGTCATCATCATTAGTATTCTTATCATTGTTATCATCATCATCATATCATTATCATTATCATTATCATCAGTCATCTGTCTAGCCATCTCACTGCTTTATCTATTTCTTTTTCATCTTTTAGTCTAACTAGCTTGAAAATTGATGAATTGTGCAATATTGTTTACTCATTTATTCTTACTCTTCAGCATTTCACACACACACACATATGCAGGTAAATGAAAGCATCCGTATGTGTGTGTGTGTGTATGTGTCTGTGTGCGTATCTATCTGTACTTATAAATCATTTGAAGATGTATTGCTGATCTTTTAATCCTTAATTAGATAATTAAATGGTATTTACTTTTATAGGATCAATTAAAACACTAAGAAATATATCCATTAAATGTTCCAATTATTATTTCATTTCATTGAAATTTAATAGAATTTGTTTATGAAATAAAGATATTTCATTTTTCCTATTCTTTAATTTTTGTTTAATTTTAGAAATTATTAATTAAAAATTTTTTTAATTTTATAATACATTCATTATATTATTGTTTAAATATCTTTTCTAATAATATTTTTGTTTTTTTTCCTATCGAATTTGTTTGTATTTGTAATTAGTTTTGAAGGAAATATTGGATTTTTAATATATTAGCTATTTGAAAATATTTGATTTAATTAAGCTTCTTTTGCTAACCTTCCACGTCCATTTTTTTTCAACGCAATATTGATGGAAAAATAATTATATTGACCGGTGCATATATATTCTTCCTTTGACATAAGCATCGTTTATTATATCCGGAATTAGATGAAGCATTCTTAACTTATTTCTTTGCAAAGAGGGCAACAAATTACAAAATATCCATAGGATAACACTATGAAAAGAATTTTAGACTAAGTTAAAGTATTCGAAATTTCAAATCAGAATAACTATGTTCATAATTTTGAGCTTTTATTATAATCGAATGATTCCGAAAACTCTATTTTTTTTTAATAGGTATTGTTTTGAACTAATATAATGTTATGTGTTTATATATCAAAATTGGAATCTTTAGAATATATTTAGTAAAATTGATTAATCTTTATCTGCAAAAATTGAATTTCATGTCAATCTAATTAAAACATATTTGTTTAATTTTATAACATAGCACATTTCCATAGAATTTCATTTAATTATTTCATAAGTTTTTGATAATGATAAATATTGAGATATATGATAATATATTCCTAATCATTTAATTAATACCAATCATCCTAAATTCAAAACAAATAAAATAAATATAAATATATCCATGTTATATATACACTATATAGAAATGTATTAAATAATCAGCTGATTGGTTCTTGGTTTTTGTAGTAACATGTAAACATCGTTATAAATTTACATATATTAGCATTTTCTAAAGTTGTGTCTATCAGCATTATACTTTTTTTCATTCATGAAATTTGATAAATTAAGAGTTAAATTAAATTTCAACTATTAAGAAGCATCGATTTGACAGACACCAATAATTTTCGTTTTTGCTGGCTCCTACTTTAATTTGCATATCTTTTATAAAATTATATATTATTTATATACTTATTTTAACTTCAATCATTTCTATTATAATTAGTATTACATATATTTGTATGTATTAATTATATGCCTACACACCGTATAATAAGGTTTGACCGATTCTCATTCCGTTCAAATACTCTTTCTGGAAATATGCTATCTGTAATCAAATTATGCCATTGAAATATACTAGTTGTTAGTAAGTGAAATTAATAAGTGTATGGATAGAAATTAATTAGTGAAATTCATCAAATATTTTTCAACGGTTGCATTTTCTTCTCAATACAGTAACCTTTTTTTATTGTCTGTTTGTTTTAGTTAAAAGAAAAAGATTAAATTTGATTTTTGCCTTTTATTATTTATTTTGTCATTTAGTTTATTACAGTCATTGTTTTTATTTATCGTTAAAAAAATATTATAATATCATTAATAATAAAATATTTGGATTTAATATAAATGATAATTGTATCATTGTATATTAATTACAAATTGAACCAGCGCATCAATAATTAATTAATAACTAAATAATAGCTATACCAGCAAATTTTACTAATTATAAAGAGAAGAATAAGCAATGATAATTAAGTAATCAAAGATAAATGTGTTATCATACTGAAGAAAGATTATGATTGTGGCTGAAGATGCTAATTTTCATTGATTTTATTAGAAGGAATAGGTATGAAGTTACTAAGATAAATTGATAAGTAAAGAAGAGAGAATAAATAAATTGAATATGTGAGAATATGAGAACTTATGTATATTAGAATAAATTGATGAACTTATGATTTCCGAATATTCGTTACTTATATGTTATAAGAAATATTGAGATTTAAGAAGTATTAATGTTTTTTAATCTGAAATTTTAATGATTAAATAAAGTGGATCGCTTTTATGGTATTATTCACTGATTCACTGATAATATTTCACACTTATCAATGAAGTTATGAGTCATTGAAATATCGTTTAAATTTCGGCTCAATTTGCTAATTATTTTTCTTCTCCTTAAAACATTTAACTTTAATATTTTCATATAATCTCCAATTATATTATATTTAATTTATACACATATTTATGACTTTATTTATGATGGCATAATAGTAGTTAATAAGCTTAAAATCAAAATTTAAAATTCTTTTTTGTTATTTCAGAATGGTTTAAAAATAAGATTTCAAATGGGTTTAAATAATCCTTCACCGAAATATCCGTGGAGGTTTATTTAAGCCATCTTTTTTTCATATGTTAGCTATTAGTTGATAGCAGCAGTATTAGTGTTGGAAGGAAAAATGGAATTAGCCATATTCATGCATAGTTGAGGAATTACATCAAAATCATTATTTATCAAAGTAGAAAATAGAAAATGATAAAATGTTAAGTATCATTTTCAAATTTATTCATATTAAAATTGAAAAAGAAAAATTATTTATTTAAATTATTAGCATATTTTAATAGACAATGAAGTAAAATGTTTTTTTTATTTAAATTAATTATAAAATAAAATTTAAGCATTGATCGATTAATTGCATTTATCAAAGGATTCTTAAATGAATTTATTTCTATTTTTTTTAAACCTTTTTTGAGAAATTTCTATCTTTCTGTTTCGTTATAGTTATCTATCAGTTAGAGTGAAAAACGACACAAAAAGAAATCGATAAGGTATATTCATTAAGCCTAACAATGTTTTGATTCTCATCCTTAGTTCTTTCCTACACCCCACGCAACATATTGTATCCTTCTCGATCCGCGCTCCAACAAATGCTTATTTCTCACTAATTAACAGTCTATCCATCCTTAAGATATTATGCAATATTCTATTTACATAATATATTATAAGCTAATATCCATCACAATACCTAAAATTAAATCATTTCTGTCGTCGAATAGTTTTACTAATTTTTCTTTGCTCTTTCGCAACTTTCATTGATATTTATCAAAACAAATTTCTTCTTTATAAAATTCTTTTTCCTTATTTGTTGCAGCTAAAATGATGGTGGAATGTCCACAAGCGTTTACATGGGAATGTGAGGAATTAACTTGTTGTGAAAGTTATCACTTCCGTGTGATATTGCTTTTCATCGCAATTGGTTTATTTATAAGCGCACTTTTGATTGCTGCCATTTGGTTAACATTTGAATTTAGGACTTTTTACAGGTAATTTCATTAATATTCTTCCTAAAAAATTTTTCCGGTTCATTATAATTATCCAACAAAATATTATTTTTGAAATTTGTTGACAGAAACTAAAAATTTCATCTTTCTATTGTTTATGTTCTCAAAGCATTGTTTTTTTCGATTATTATTTAGTAATAATTTTTTTCTTACAAGATTTTTTTTGTTGGAAAATTAATTTGACAGCTAATTAACGTCGCAAATTTATGTCATCAGGAAAGCGATTTCGTTTATAGAACCGTTATTGCTAGGAAATACTATTTCTGTTGCATGAGAAATTATTTCTTATGTAGTAGTTAGTTTAGATATCAGAAAAGAAATTCAGTCGAATTTTATGGAAGCAAAAAAATTTCAATGAAATTTTATGTTTTTTAATTTTTGCAATTTTAATTTTTGACATTAACAATGATATTTTACATCATTTTAACTCAAATTAATATAATTCAAATCTAGAAGGAAGCGTTTACATGAAATGGATCAATTTCATAACGAACTTGAAATGCGAAATTTTGAGGAAACCAAATATTTGCGACGACTGTCAGAAAACAAGTTTGTTTAACCTTATCTTTTCTGTTATTTTTTTTTCCATTCAAAATGAAATTAAACAAATTAAGCCAACAATCTCTAAAAATTTAAATGATTAAATTGTTTTCCACAATTCGGCATATTTCATCTATTATAATAGAAAAACAATCTCTGTAATTAAAAAAAATTATTTCAAGAAAATTTTAAATTATTTCTTAAAAGTATACATTTTATAGCCTGTATTAATAATTAAAATGATACTTTGAAATGTTATGTAAAAAGTTAAATATGAAAAACTATTCATTCTAAAATTACAGTAATCTTTTATTAGATGAAACAAAAGGGTCCGTTCACATAATCTAAGAGATCTGACTAATTATTAATAAATAAATTAGTAATGAAATAAGTAAGAGATATTAATATATTAGTAATAAAGGAAGAGATAATATTGTAAAACAAGAAAGATTAAAAGAATTTAAATATCACAATGAAAAACGAAAATTTCTTCTTTCTTTCAATAAAACACAACGATCATAAATAAATTTTCATTTTAAGAAATTTATGATATCATTTTTTGCATACTTTTCTTACTAACTTATATTTCCTATTAATTGTTGAAGAAACTTTCATTATTACACCCCTTTATTTATCTTTCTTTCTTCATTAATTCCACAACCAATTTCATCATAATACCTTCAATCAAAAAATCTCTTCATTAATTGTTATCATTGCCTAATTACTAATGAATACGACTTTCAACTATTACACTGATAATATCAATTAAAAAAAAAAGACAATTAATCAATATCTGCACACTTCAATATTTATGTTTCAATAAAATTGCTTAATTTATGCTTACTTCTAAATGCTATCATAACTTTTTAGTTTCACCAAAAATTACAATGAAAAGGAATGCAGATTATAGCGCTAAATATGCGCTAAATATGAGTATATCAACGCCAAAAATTGTTTCAAATCTTCGTAGCTGATTTTTATTAGTAATTCTAGTCGTTTAAAATTTTTTAATTTTACTCTTTGATTAGAAGAAGTTTGTTATTTACAATATTAAATTTTAGGATCTAATTATCGATGATATTGTCAAATTGTCAAATACTTTTCCCTCGTTTTTATTAGTAAAATTTGTTATTAAATTTATTATTAAAATACCTCAATGCTTTCATCTGTCATTAAATGTTTTGTTAGTTCTTCTATTAAATATTGCTAATTGAATTAGTTTACAATCGATCGATCAACAATAATATTAATTTGGATAAGTTTTTTTTTGCATTTTAGGAAAAGAAATTTCAGTTTGTCAAAATGCATGTTTATTAGCACTTCTGAGTGTTTCCGCATGCGTTTATCATTTGAATATTATAATTAAGTTCACATCATATTATGATAATAACTAATATTAAAATATCAAATGGCATGAATTATTTCATTTTCATATACCTTTGTGTTTACTATTTTTTATATATACATATATATGAATGTGATCTTTTTTGAAGTAATTCAATTTAATTGTTTATTTATTTTTTGTTCTTTTATAATAAAATATGCATGACTTGTCCATATATAGCTGCATGCAATGTATTGCAAGTGTTTGCTTATCATAACTTTAAATATGTTGCAGAATGTGTTAATATTTTACAATGACAAAATTGCATTAAAAGCAACATTGATGTGATTGATGAAATGTTCCAAATGTTCATTTTATCAATTTACTAACAAAAAACAAAACAATATGATAAGATGATAATTAATTTTATTTTTCCTATTCTAAGTTCAGCTTTTTTTAATAATAAATATCGGTCATAAAAATCAAATTTCAAATTGCTAATATAAAATATTATATAAATGCAGCCGTACATAGATTTCTTCCCAAGCTTTCTATTTTCTAAGTTTTTTCCCCTTACTAAGTAGCACTTAATATAAAACTTATTCAAACTGGTTACACGATCATTTTTATTCTTGAATACCTTTCTTGATAATCTTCAAGAAAGAGGTGGTAATTACTAAGGGTTTTAGTGACAGAAGAGAAGAAATGGATCAGAAACTGAAAGCATACAAAATTTGCACGGTAGTTTGGGAGATTTCTTTTTCCAACAGTGACGAAATTTTCGTCTTCTGAAATTTAATTCATTAAATTTCAGTTTCTGGCTCTAAATTATACAATTTCAATTTCTAATGATGAATCTCTTATAGATTTGATTTTCGCTTACCAATCAAATATTTTACAAAACAATAAGCTAAGCTAATAAGAAATCGTCAAATATGAACAATGTTTCAAACACCTTATCATTCTAACTGGAAACGTGAAAATTTTAAAAGTTTAAGCTTGAAGAAAAAATGATTTAAATATGGAAAATGAAGTAGTATGGCTTGAATGATAAGTAAGTGATAGTTCAGAAATAAGTGAAGCAAATATCATAACTATTAAAGTTCTCATTGTTTCAGACAAAAAACCCTTCGCATTTTCAACACGATTCTTAAAAGTCGATGTGCTTTCCGTAGTTGCAATTCGAAAGTTTGACATAAAGTTTGGGATAATGCCGAAAATTTTTTGCCAAATTTAAAGTTGAAATATTTATGAGTTTGTAAGTATTCAATAATTGTAATATTATTACCAATTATTGCTATCATCATTATTAATTACTATTATAATTAAAATGGATAGTGGTAATGATAATACTGATAATAACAAATCAGTTCGTGTCTATCTATCATTGATCCAAAAGTATTATACTATTCATTTTTTTATGAAGTATTAATGATAACGCACTATCAAACTGTTGTAGCTGCAAGCATATACAATCACAAAACATAAACTATTCAGATAACATATTTCTCCATTTCTAGATAACTTAAAAATTACACCAAAGTTTTTCGATCGAATCAATGTTATTAACAGTATTATTTATCTGATCAGATAATTAAAAGAAAAAGAATAAAAGATGTAGACTAATCAAATGATGGTTTCATCGTTCAATTTTCTTGACCTGTCTAAAGTTCGAATATTTTTTGGATAAGAAAATCGAAATCATTGGAATTTGGTTTCCTAATTAATTACTCATATTTCAAAATTTCAATCCAAGAATTTAATATACAATGAGAATTTAATTCGTTTGATAAATTCTCACATATTCACTTATCGCATATTCATTTCACCAAATAATTTCATCTCAATGCTATTCATTCTAATTGTAACAGTAAAAATCGATTAGAAAAACTCTTCGAATATTAATTTTTCAAAAAAACTATTTATATGCAAAAATAAATAAAAAGATTTCAACATATATATTGTAGGGAACCAAAATAACTTTATAATTTCAAAATGCTTAAATAATCAATCGATGTTTATTTACCTGTCGCCTATATTATAGAAATCATAGACAACAGAAATAATAAAATATAAGCTTTGTTTATTTTTTTTAAATGTATGATTCTAAAAAATGCCACTAATGGTTTATATTCAATGACATCATATTTACTATCATTAGTTTCATCATTCAAATGATAATGATGATTAGGATTCTTTGTAAGCTGTCAGTTTGTTAAGCTTGTGAACTTTTTTTTGTATCGTTGATTTCGTCCTACAAAATGATCAATTGACCATTTATTATAAAAAGCTTTGCTCGTCGAGTATCGGTAAACTCAAAAGGAGCATGATCGAAATTCTTGCTAGAACTAAAATTTTCATTAAATTTTGAATACCATAAGTTTCAGTGCTACAATATATGGAATAAAACAAGATCGTTAACGGTTGCAAACAAATGTCTTCGCCATCTGCAAATCGAATTTTTCTCTTTTGAAATTAGTGATACTGTCAATTTAAATATCATTCTAATTCTTTCGTTGTTTTTTTCTTTCTCTTTATTTTATGATTTCAATGCTAATAGAAAGGATAAATAGAAGAAAGTGAAAAGTTTGACTTAATTCTTAAAAAAATAATAGTAGGCACATATTATTATTATTTTCATCATTATTATTATTTTCATCATTATTATTTTTATTAATAATAATTATTATTATTAATGTTATTAGTATCATTACTGAGCTGTTGATGAAATTGATTTGAATTTATCGATTTTTATCATTTATCAGATTGTAATTGTTTGTCATTCTTGTAATTATTTGCTTTGTAAGTTATTTATATGTTGTGATATTTTTCTATAATGTAGAAGATCAGATATTACCAGCAATGCTATATAATATTTGTATGATTCATCATTTTCGACGTTGGCTAAAAAATATTTTTGCTTGGCAATAATGGGAAAGAAAGAGAGAAAATATAAAAATATAAACTGAAAGATGAAAACAAAATGAAATCAATGATCAATTACGATAATGAATTCTTAAGATAATTAATTTTTCTTAATTACTAAATTTAAAATTAAAAAAAATTAAAAGAAATTTTAAAAATTCGCTAATTCTCATTACATTAGTTTTTAATTTTTACAATGAAAAAAATATATTATTAAATCAATAATTATTTATGTGCTAAATATATTCAAATAAAAAATATATGAAATAGCTATATTATTATATTATCAATTTCCCATTGAATAGTTAGCAATGGCATCTTCTTGATGCTTTGATAACGATCAAACTTTTATAGAGAATAAAATTTTGAAAACTCGACCTCTATGCAATGAATTTCAACAACTATTATTAATTTCAATACATGTGTGTATGTGTGTATGTGTGTGTGTGTGTGTGTATGGTGTGCACTCACTGAATCAGACGGATAAATGTTAGATTGTGTGATAATGAGTGAATAAGCTTGCCGGTCTTGATCGATTACAAAGTTAAAATAGATTATAGCAGTAGATTTTTTCGCATTAAAAAAGATGAGAAGATGAAGAGAGAGAGAGAGAGAGAAAGAAAGAAGGAAAGAAGGTATAGAAATAATGAAAAAAGTTGAAATATCATTAGGATTAGTTGAATAGTTGAAGATGTTCCGTTCCGCTGTTCTATCGATCATTAGATGATAATTAGATTAAGAAAGATGAAAAGGACAGGCAGGATAAAATCGAAGAGGATGAGATCGGAAGAGATGGAAATATCTATATGAGGGAGATAATCTATCGAGAATGCGGGGCTGAGAGATAACTTACACGTCGTCTGGTAAACGTTAAACATCAACAACAGCTTTTAAGATTTAGTTGCAACTGCAGTTGTAGTTTCATTTGCAGCTTCAGTTCGTAATTGCAGTTGTAGTAGTAGCATGAATCTTTCAACCTTCTGTCCTTCCCCTCCTTCTTCCTCTTCTCCTATTACTTTCCGTTCTGCCCCAACAGCCTCTTCCTGAGGTGGTTTGAAGAATTCGTCGGACAAGAAGGATTCAAACAGTTGGAACGATATTGACTGCTAACCATCCGTGAAGAATATTCCCAAAAGTTGACATTTTGAAGATATATATCGGTAAGTTACCATTTATTAATTTAAGCAGTTAATAGAAATGAGCTGAGTTTAAAACTAACACTCACAGATAAGCAACAATTTAACCGACAGGTAAATAATTTTACCTATAAAGTCAGTTGTCCATTATTTACTACTCGTAATGTTATCCGAAAGATATGTCTCCGAATAGTATAATCTGAAATAAAAGTTCTTTGGCTCTAAGAATTTTGTTAACATTTTTGGTTTTAGAATTTACGAAATCGTAATAGTTTGCGTTCTTTACGCACGCATACTTTTACGCCTGTAAGGAGAAAATTATAATATNACTAACACTCACAGATAAGCAACAATTTAACCGACAGGTAAATAATTTTACCTATAAAGTCAGTTGTCCATTATTTACTACTCGTAATGTTATCCGAAAGATATGTCTCCGAATAGTATAATCTGAAATAAAAGTTCTTTGGCTCTAAGAATTTTGTTAACATTTTTGGTTTTAGAATTTACGAAATCGTAATAGTTTGCGTTCTTTACGCACGCATACTTTTACGCCTGTAAGGAGAAAATTATAATATAAGGAGAAATATAAGAATATAAGAATATATAGTATAAGAATATATAATATAATATATAAGATAATATAATATATAATATAATATATTATATAAGAATATATAATATAATATAAGAATGTAAGAATATAAGGAGAAAATTTCAATGTTTAAAAGTTGCAGGAAATTGTTTCATTAAAAAATAAAATAATAGTATTTTAGAATATGCATTACTAATACATTAAGTTTAATGTCTTTTTGATATTGCATTGGAAGAAAATCATAAATTCAAATTAAACTATAAATTTTAAATGAATACTAATAATGCACTTCCTTACAAATCATAATCAAACTTTATCATTCAAATCAAATCAAATCACTATAATTAATACATTTTTGTAAACTATAAATAAGCAAGCAAATATTTACCCAAAAATATTTAACAAATTAGCAAATAATTGGGCTTATTAGCTAATAAACTAAAACAATAATATAGAAATATAAACAATAGTTTCTGGAATTTTATTTCATTCTACAGGTAAATTTGTAACATTTCAAGATTACTATTTGATTTTATAATTTCACACGGATACTGATCGAACTCTCCTTGCTTTTTCATTAGAAATAGCAAATATATTAAATTTCTAATTAAGAAACAAAATTTTAAGTGATCATTTTTAAGAAACAAATGATTGAAAAAAATTTTGTTTTTGTGACACAATCATAATATTACCGTAGTTTATGAATTTTTGAACAAACAATTGGAGAAAGTTTTAAAATCAAATTTGATTTCATCTTTTCTTTCAGAATAGTTCTTCTAAATAACTTAGAAATAATTCCGTTATATTGAATTGCTATTATCATTTTGAAAAAAATTTTAATTTGTTCAAAATAATTTTGAAATACGATAATGATTATTATTGTTATTAATTATTAATAATAATTATTATAACTACAACTATGTTACTATCACATGTAGTGGATAAATTTCTGAGCAAGAATTAATGTATTTTTATATAAGGGACCGTATCACGGAAGAATTGAATTGGAAGATTCCAACAGTTTTCTTATGAAATATATTTTTCTGAAGCCTTCCTAAATATATAAAATGCGCAAGTTGTATGAATCCATTAATAAATGAATTATATTGTGCCAACTTTCAGCATTTATTTGGCATTTGATTGGCGCAAAAAATTTTCGCTAAATTTTGCAGTTTTCCTTCATTCCATTCAAGTCAGTCTTTTTTATAAAATTTTTACGACAATTTCATTTCATTTAAATACTTTCAAATTTATTTTTGCAAAGAAGAAAACAATGTGTAGCTTTTTTCAAAAAATTTTGAAATTTATTTTAAAAAGTAAATTTTTTTGATTAATTAATTTTTTGATTTAAAATTGAGAAATGCAATACAAACGAACGAATCAATAAGAGTATCCAATCTCAAGTGGTACTCTCATGAATATAAAAATATTTGAAGAGTGATGATTGCATCGAAATAACGCTTTTTCTGTAAATTGTGCAATTTTCCCTTAGCAATAGTAATTAATGATCGCAGTAAATTTATTCTGTGAGATTTATTAGGTTTTATATCGTACATCAAATGTATGCATTTAATCTAACATATAATATTATGTCCAATTGACTTACAAATTTAGATTACCGGTAAATATTACATTGTAGTTTCAATTGGATTTCATATCTACTTGATCAATGTATAGTAAAATCTCAAAGTTTACTTGTAGCTTGTGCGAGCTTTTCCAGAAGTATCGTATCATTGCTATCATTTATACTATTATGGGATTTTTAGGTTAAATCTGAACTTTTATGCAGCTGCTAATGTTTCTAATATCATCCCAAGCAAAAACTGAAATTCAACTTCTATTTTTGACATTAAATATTTGAAGCAATCTTTTTCAGTGTAACGTTAAACATATTCTACGCTATGTTACTGTCTTTTCGATTGATTGATTTGACTTTATCAAATCTTATTAAATGAATATCTTGTAAAGAAGTGAAATTTTAGAAGTTCAATTCTCCAATCAATCCTATCATTTATACTATGATAGATACATGCAATCATTTGTTTAATTATTAGCACTCATTCATTATGTAATACAAAATTTAAGCGTAATTAAAAAATTATCCAATTAATATCTTCCCGTTGAGAATTTAATAATGTACAAAATACTTATTTAATTACTTCATTAATTAATTTTTAAGCAAAAACGGGGTGGATTGAATGGTATCAAATAGTAAGAACAGTTGTTCCTACAAAGTTTAATTTGTGTAGTACTACTGAAATCTATCCCTCTACAACTTCGCATTCGACTCAACATATTTTAAATCTTAATTACAATTTAAATTTCAACCTAAATTTAAAATTTTTCTACTGAAAAAATGAAATTCAATATTTTAACAGTCCCATTGTTTTATTTTCAAAATATTTAAAAGATTCTGAAGATAAAAAAAATAATTATTAAAATGAAATTTTTGTTAAAACAATTTCCAATCGAATAATTTTGCTTGAGAAAAAATTTTAGAAATATTCTCTCTCTCCCTCTCTCTCTCTCTCTCTCTCTCTCTCCCTCTCTCTTTTAAGAGAAAGCTATTCGATGCAGAAATGAAGAAATAATAATTGCTCGATTGTAATTTTGAATTAAAATTTAGTATTAAACGATATTTTGCATAATAATAATTAGATTTTATTGAATCAATCGATACTTAAGTTTATATCATATATTCAACATATATTTCCAATTTTTGATTTAGGAATGACTTAAAAATTGAAATTAAAAACTTCTTTCTTAAAATTTTTAAAAGAGAGTTATTCTATTCGAAATTTAACTTAATTAATATAAATAAACATAATAGAAATAAGCCATAGTTGGCAGCACATTGGATGATTGAAAATAAACAAACAAGTAATATAGGTAACAAAGGTGAGATATTTCCGATTGTTGTTCAATTAACAAATGGGGATAGCTTTGCTAAAAATTTCATTCATGCAAAATTTTTCGTTATTTAATTTTTTTAGAACGTTAGATATTATGCTTATAATGTATATTATTGATTGATTTCATGTATTATTGATTGATTTCATAGTTATTGATTGATTTCTAATAAATCCTTAAATGAATAATTTCCAAACGTATAACTTTTAATAATATTATATCATTCAATTTCTACCTTTCTCAGCATTTTTATCTGTTATTTTCAATTTTTATATTTGAATTGCTAAACATTGCAATAAATATTCTTTTTTTAAAATTTTTATTTCATTAATATTTTAACTAATTAAATATTTTTAGTGTTCAGTCTAAAGAAACAAAAGAAAAAGTTCAAATAATTTTTTTCAATTTGAATTTTTCAAATTAATATTAAATGGCTTTATTTCCTATTTAATAAATGTCTAATAAAATTATTTAACTGATAAGACATTTTAAATGAAATTGTTAAGAAGTAATTATCAAATTCAAAATCAAAAATTCATATTATTTATTGATTTTTGCAATATTAAGATAAGATTACATATTCATCCATTTACATAATTTGCATGTAATCACTCAGATTTTATCATAATTTCATAGAAATATAATTGTTTGATTCCAAACAGAATTATAAAATTAATATCTTTATTGTTTCGGTAATAGGATTTTGCCATCAAAAGCATCCGATATCTGTAGCAATACCAATCTGAAGTTTCTGAGTTAAGGATACTTTGATATCGATTGATAATTTTAACTTTAAACATAAAATGCATATTTTCATAAATGTTGTAAAGTTTGTTTTTTTAATGATATAGCAAGTAAAATTTGTTTCAAAAAATTATCATTGTCTTAAATTTAGAAATATAATCGCTTAAAATTTTTCTTTTCATCGTTCAATAATTAAAATTAATTATAGTTATAGTTTAATTTTTAAAAAGGATAAAAAAGTTGGAAAGGAAAATTATCATCTTGAAATCGAATAACAACTAATCATAACGTACTGTTAAAAACTATTTTGAAATATTCTAAAACTTAACGCACATCGATAATCTTCTTCAAATATAATTATTTCAATTCAAATCACAAAACTAAATGTAATTTTTTTATTAACCAAAATTTTTAAATTCACTTTTTGTTTTAATTTTAATTTATATCATTTTCATACATTTATTTATTGGAATAATTAATTTTAAAATATATTCATAATGTTCTCCAAATAAGAAATATTGCACATTTATGGATTAATGTAAATAAAAAACTAAAAGCAATATAAAGATGGGATAGACGTAGAAATTAAAATGTGATTAGATGAAAGTGATAACAACGTGTTGCAATTTATCAGAACACTTTCCGAAAGTTTGAGAGTATCAGTAGATGAATTTATCGTTAGAATGAATCAGCAGAATAAACATAGAATGTTAGCTTACTTTTTCAATATTACAAAGCAGATATACCCAAGTAATATATTTCTTCATTCTCTTCAAATATTTACCATTCATTTTGAGTATACGCTTTATCATTGCTTACAATTACATTTCTAATTTCAATTTTAAATCTCTAATTATTCAGAAGATCGCATCTTAATTGAAACATTTAATCTACTAACTACCAAATTTCGTTAAATATTCCTCAAGCCATAGTGGAACGAAATTATTTCGTTACTTTATAAATGCCAATAAATGGCATAATTTTGTAACATTTGTGAACATTAAAGAAAGTTCAATTTGTCGATTATATTCAACTTTTGAGTTGAACAAAAAAAAATTCGGGTAAAATTAAAATTTGAGTAAGAAATACAAATGTGTTAATAATATGTAAAATTCATTTTGCAAAGATCTACCGTTCATATTACCTGGATGAACAGAGTATATGACCTGTGATGTACACACATATTATATATATTTGTCTTGTCTAGAAGAAGGAATAAGTTGTTGAAGAAGATTACAAAATGAAAACTGGTTAAGTGGTTTCTTGTTATCCCATCCCTTCTTTTTACCTCTTACTTTCAAAATTAGTTAGAGAAGCTTGAAATTTCTTTCTCTCTACTAGACAAGTTAATTCTTTTAGGCTTATCAGAACACTTCACTGAAGCCTAATATCACCTCTCTCCTGATCTCTTGAACTTCTAATCTCCCATAGCTTATTACATATTTTGAATTGAATTTTAGAATTTATTACTTGGATTTTGATTTAAGATCGAGGAAGAATTCACGAATTAATGAATTACATAATCTAAAAGTCTCATATCTTAGATATATCATATCTTTCATATCTTACTACTTTTCTGTAATATTTTTCCTTCATTCAATGTTTCCTTTTCAATTTTGATTTTCAAAAAGCCGGAAAAAAATACAGAAATTAAAACTTTACTCTTTCGCAATTTTACAATTTAAAATTATCTTTTAATTTAATTCACTGAGTATAAACGTCATATTATGCGTATTATAACTATTTATCAATGAAATTTCGTCATAATCAAAATTTACTTTAAAAATTTACAAATTTCATTGCGTTTTTTCTAATTATTAGAACCAAAAATTAACGAAATTAGTGTTCCTCATTAACTTACTAATTGTTTTTTCTGTTGGTTTGCTTGAATTAACCAAATTATTCCTACTATAGCATTTGGTATTTGGAAAGATCAACCAACC
Organism: Cercopithifilaria johnstoni; assembly: GCA_916381525.1. Lineage (NCBI taxonomy): Eukaryota > Metazoa > Nematoda > Chromadorea > Rhabditida > Onchocercidae > Cercopithifilaria > Cercopithifilaria johnstoni. The sequence goes on from CAKAEH010001281.1 coordinate 130,739, forward strand.
TGAAACGCTCAATTATGCTTGGTGTACCACTTTTTGTTGCCACTTGTATATATTATAAACAAAGCAAAAGTAAATATAGTGGTACGTGTAAAAAGCACAAAAAGCAGTCTGCACAAGACGACAAGCAATCAAAACCTTTTGAATCTAATAATTCCAACGAAACAATTCGATCGAATACCAAAACGAATGAGAAAGTAATAATATCATTATGCGATAGTACCGATTATGATAATGATAGTTGCTACTATATTCCCGGAAAAAAAGTATTCCGGGTGATGGATAAGATTCCAAAAAAGAAACAACAAAAATCAACCGACGTAGAAAGCATGCATTTTCCAAAGAAAGTCTTCGGACCAATGCTCAAAATTTCGAAATTGTACGAAAGTCGACGCTTACGACAAACCAGAGGTCAAGTAACATCAACATTTGGAAGATTATCAACATTATTTCGAAAATGCTGTGCTGAAAAATTTCATCGAACTCGGACAATTGGATCAATTCAGGAAAAATCATTCACGAGTACATTAGCACTAACATCGACCAAAAACACGGAACCATTAACCAAAATAACAAATGTGGAAAACCTAAATTCTGCACTAACTGTATCACCTGGGATAGGACCAGTAGAGCTAGGAAAGGATGAAGTGGAATATATTGATGCGGAAAATGATCTAGATTATTCCAGGAATATATATACGATGAAACGTGGTATTCGGTATCTTTTCAATCAGGAAAGATTGATTAACAAGTAATTATTTTTCATTTAATTAATTAAATCTAATTTTTTGATAAAAATTTCAACTTCATTAGTTTTTCAAATAATCAGTATTGAATTGTTTTTGTCTTTTAGCAGAAATTTCATGAAATAATTTGATAATTACGTACTTTGTTATGAGTACGTTACTACTTAAAAACTGAAGAAGTACTCAAAAATATTGTGAAAGGTTTCTTGCTAAGGAATAGAAATATTGCAGAGATGATAATGATGATATGGAAGTGGAACAAAAACGTGGATTTTTTCAGGTACATATTTTAACAATAGAAGTATTTTTCCAGATAATAGTAATGTTATTTCAACAGTTAAATTTAATGTTAAATTTGCAAATTTATGAGAAAAAAATTAAGACTTTTACAAATTTTAGAAATTCTTTCGTCCAACAAGTTCACGTTTAGTGGGTAGTGGTGAAGGAACAAGCATAGAACCGGAAGGAAGGCCATTGCTACACGATGATGACGGATATGCTGTAATTGACAGGAGACAAGATGAATTTGTTATTTCTATTGACAAGGACAAACGTGAAAGTAGTCCTTTTCATCATTTTTAACATTTCAATGTATGAAATTCAATTTGCTCAAGTAAAATTCAAATAAACTTGAATGCTATCGTTGCTTAAGGAAGATAAATGTAAACATTGAAACTTACGTAAATTGGGCCTGGAATTTAGCGTTACATTTAAAATCGACATTTAAAATAAAGCTGTTTGAAATTTGTTCATAATAATTGGATTGAAAAAGAACTTAAGATTCGGACGAAATGATTCAAGATCATATAGAACACAAAGATAAATAAATGATTATACATAATTCTTTTGATATCACATTTTGTTATAGAGAGAAGGATCAATCATCAAGAAAATCAATAATTTATATAATTTATAGTGTCAGCACCAGTATCACCGAAAAGTGTCACATTTGAGGATAATTTGTTCACTACAATAACAGAGCGGCGTGGTCAAAGTGTAGCTCCACCTTCTACATTTTTAAATGGTTCCACAAGAACAACTATACCTAAGCAACAAGCATTCATCAATTTGGATTATGATGTATCGCAGATTTCAGCAATGAATTACAGGCATGATCTGCAATCACCACGGTCTAGAAGTACCTTATCAGATCGAGAGCATTATGTTAGTTTTTCTTTTTTCCCATGGTAAAGGTATTCTTACGCAGTAAAAGATATAATTAAAAACTGTTCATAACGATCAATCAGTATTGCTATTTTTAAACATTCATTACATGACTGATAACTGTTATTTCACGCTTCATATGGAACACGTCGCCAAAATTTATTGTAAATTTTATTGCGAAAAAAATGAACATGCAAAATTGCAGTCACCAATTCGCTCAAGTCGTGATGCATCATTAGCTTTGGATGAAGCCACGCATGATTTGTTACGTTTTTCTTCACAACCGCCATCGGTTTGGGATAGCAGCAGTTCGCATCCACTGCATACTGCCAATCGCATTCCAAAATCTGCTTCTACTACATCTATGAATAAAACTATTAGGACAAAGGTTGTCCTTTTCTACCATGAATGCTTTTGACAGTTATGATCTCATAGGAATCTGATTCCAAAATTCACCATTAGTTTATGACTTTTAAGCATACTAAATAGTAACCGATAATAATATTCTTAAATGTTACTTTGTCTGCAACGCTTCTATCTCATAGATTTCAAGTTTACAATCAGTAATTTTGACATAAAGTGATACGGAAATTTTTCGAAGGAATATAATTACACGTAAAAATTATTCGTTTTCATTTTGATTCTATCATTACAACAAATACTTTTTACTTGCTAAAAATTGCGTAATTAAATCATAGGATGAGGGGATGGTAAAACCGTCAAATGTATTTTCCTGGGATACTGATCGATTAAGTGATCTTCGTCCCAGCGATACATCAACATATACAGATGAAGAAGGACGACGGCATCAAACAGTTACCGTTTATACCAATAAAAGGAGGTTATATCCTTTTCTTTCATCTCTTTATATTCAAATCTTTCCTTATCATTATTTAAATAATATCTTTGAAAAGAAGGAAAAAATTATATTTATATAAGTTGAGTTAACCGTAATATTGGTCCCTACAGACAAGGGCCACCGATAGTTCGAACAACAGTGGAAGGAAAATTAAAAATGGAAAAAGTTGTTGGGGCAGATCTTATATCCGTTGAACATTGCACGTGTAGTGCGTGGACGATACGCGATACTATTACACATTATAAAGTAATCTTATTTTCGTATTAAACATTTGTTAATGAAACTAAAATTAAAAACAATAAATCATTATTTTGTTGTTCTTTCACAAATATGAGCAATGATAATATTATTTTTAAAATTATTTGTTTGTAATTTTATTCCGTTGTTTCTTCTTGTTCTCCTTTTTGGGAGATCAAATTTTGTGTTTCGATTGAAATGTATGGTAATGAAGGATTATTTTACAAACAGGTGAAAACTACGTTAGGAAATCGTACGCTAATCATGGAAGAATTGACGAATGGTGAGAATCGTGAGAGAAATTTCAAAATGAGTCTTTATGAAGATGGTCAATTAAAAACAAGAGATATGGCCGATTTTCAAATACCATCGAATGCGGTGGGTATAATTTATTTATGCCATAAACTCTTTCGTAGAAAATTAGTTGAATTAATGATAATTAATTAAATCAGTTAATCCTTATTTTCTTAAAATTTAAGCAACAACTAGAATAGTTTTGCAAAATGTTGAAATGTCAATTATCGAATATCAGATTTAAATGTGGAGGAATGGGTATTGTTTAAAAAATCATAATATGAAATTCTATCACATTTTTGGAGTAGACGATTCAATTAAAAGATTTTTTGTTTTCAGGATAAAGCGAAATACCTCTCCTTGCTTAGCCAACGATTGTTGCATGATATGGAAACATTGAATCAACAGGAAGAACGGAAAATAATAACTCGGATAGAAGTAGAAGTGATTGAGGATGTGACGAAAATATTGAAAACATATATTATTGGAGAGCGGAATGATTTGCTTCAAGATTTTTCGGTCGACCAGGCAGCAGTTGATGCAAACAATGAATTCCCGCATAGTATTTACGAACATGAGAAGTGTACATCATCACACGATCTTGCGGAAAAGGAATATATGGATGTTTTGGAAAAAGAGGCGATAACTTGCCAACCATCACCTGATATTAAATTCATCTTTGAAGGTCATTATTACGAGGATCATTCTGCAATACAATCTCATCAAAGAACTGATTCGGAAACAATGACAACATCAGAGAGCATTACGAAGAAATATGTACCGCCACCTTTCATTTATATCAATGTAGAATGCACCTTGAAACGTTTGGAAGATCATTCATTGAACGAGGTTAACGTTGCAGTGCCAAACGTTTTCTCCGCCGTGTTATCTCTAATACGTGAACGCATTCCACCACAATTACCAAATCTTGTTAGCTATGGTATGGAGCAACATGGGAAACAGTACTCCGGCGAAACAACGATCCGACGTCTACATCGTTTTGAATCCACTGAGTCATTCGACGAAATGCAGAAGACGATGATTCATACTCAAAAAGAACCAAGTTTCTTGTTCGAGAAACCTCAGATAATTGAACCGGTGAAAATTCCTGTATTAAATATTACGGAATTAGATCTACGACGATTGGCAGACACATCAGCAATTCTGGCAAATTTCGCAATTCCACGTACCGACCAGAATCAACTGGATATCGAACGTCGTTACGAATTTCGGGAAGCCCAGGGTAGCAGTTATGGTGCACAGCAGAAAGGACAACATTTCGAAGGTGAAACGGTTCTCAGAAAGAAACGACGCCTTTTTTTCGAATCAGAATCAGACTCAGTTTCAGAGGAAGATATTTGTGGACCAACATATTTGAATTTGACGAAACAGGAAGCTCGTGGAGAATTTGAAGTTGCAATTATCATTTCTAACGATCAACGCAGTTCTCCAAAGCATTTTCAAGAAAGTCAACCCATTGAAGTTATCAATTTAATCGCACAGATCAGCACGGATGGGAAAAAGGAAGAGATACTCGCTACTTTTGCAACTAAAATCAGTTGTAAGGAAGTATACATGGGACAAGAAATGAGTACCGTAAGCAGCACTGCAATCATAACAATTCAGAAAACAGTATCTTTGGATGACATCTTCCAACAAAATATTCGAAGCTGGAGCGATAGAAGAGTTGAGCGAATTACTGCAAGCTTTTCCGAATTCTTTGAGGAACAAATGCAAGTTTTCGTGAATATAGGACATGTTAACAAATACTCCAGTGAGCTTACGGTGGAATTTATCGTGAAAGACGTTCGTACGCAGAAAACAGATCTTTACTCACGAGCAAGTCTTGAAAGTGAGCGTGTTGCAAATGTATCCCTAAATCGAGGATCAAAAATGTTGACTGCAAGTACACAATTATTTGAGCGTATGAAGCAGAATGCGCAGATGACGATTACTGAATTTGGAGATGAAAGAGAACAAGTTGCTATATTGTTACAACGCGCAGGCATTATGCATGGACAAGTGCACCGTGAATGGCCCGAAGCAGTGACAGGTAGGTCGAGAAGCACATGTAACACTTTTTCCACTACCAAGACTTTTAATATCTTTGAAGCCTTTATTGACCCTTTCAATACTATGACCAATACTGATTTTCCAAGCACTGATTTAACAAAAATAAACACAGCGACTAAACGTTTTCATTTATCTAATTTCAAAACCATTTTACCAACTCATAGGGTGGCACAAAAAGTTTTCCCATTAATTGATATCACTACTGTTTCGATGGATCTTTCCATCAATCACGCACAACAGATTCCAGAAAATTCTGATGAAATTAGAGTTAGAATTGCACATGAATTATGTGACACTGATGAAATTAAACAGCAAATTGAAGAAGAATCTTTGCAAATGGTCATTAAAACAGTGAGTAATATAGTGGACAATTGAAAAAAATGTTTGTACTGTTCGGGTAACTCGTACACTCATACGCGTGAAGCAAGCATTATAATAGAGCCTCCTACAAAGTCACGTAATCGATCGCGTAATAATTTAAGCGACGAAGCGAAAGGTTTATTATTATCATTGCAAAAATCATTCAGATATGCAAAGTGGAACTGAATTATCATTTTCTTCTGATAGTCATCATATACATGGAAAATCATCTAAGCCAGCAGCTGTAAATGTCGAGATCACAAAATCACCTAAAATTATTAATATACTAGTAATACGGACGAATGAAACAAAGAAAGACGCAGATGGCACACGTAAAGTATTTCCTCAACCTAAACTGAAGAAGAACGAGTAATACCTATTAAACAAATTTCAGCCATAGATTTAAGTTATATAAATAGTGCGAAAGAGCGGTTCATTAATGCACAAGAACAGTGGACATCGAAATTTATGACAGCTTGCATTCGCTGCTCATTCATTCAGAAACATGGAATACGTAAATGATAACCGCAGAATTAAGGTAATTTTCGAGGAATCAAATTCTTATTTGTAAATGGCGATGCCACAATGTAATAACAAACGTGAAGCACCTTTAACATGGAATTCAGTGGATAGAAGTCATAAGCAACAATTTGGAGAAGACAAAAAAACAAATGGATGTATTTGCAAGAATTACTTCATGATACTCAACAAAAAGAACAGCAACTGCCGCATAATTCTTTTCCGCGAGGAAAATAGAAAGCAATGAAGGGAAAGATATATAATACCACAATTGAAACACATGTTGCGATGCTACATGCAGACTTACGATGTTGATACAACAATATTTGCAACACCAGAAATGGAGACGCAGTTAACATTTGCAAAAGATCGTAGCGTGATGGCGAGTGAATATTTTTCTGCTAAACGAAGTTGGACTACTAGTACGGAATCATATTTTAAAGAACGAAAGATATACAGGTCCGCTTGTGATTTATTTGAATTTTCGCTGGAAGAAAATTTCGAAGCATTCAATGAAATAAGCTGTATCTCAGATGCAACTTTCAACTGTACAAAATATTCAGAAAGATTCAAAAAATCAATTGACCTCTCATTTGACGATTAGTCTTGAATCTTTCACATTAAAAGAATTCTTCGTGGTAAAAGAGGATAAATTTAGTACATATAAATATGATGTTACAGTTGGAAAGTCCGAACAGTATGAAATTTTTATTCTCAACGGGATATCATGATTTGATACAAAAAAAACAGCAGAGGAAACTTTAGTTGTTAAAAAGAAGGAATAAACAGATTCAAAAATAGATGAACTCAATATCGCGATTTAATGTTATTCTGAGAAACGAATATAAGACATATTCAAGCTGAGGTTTGACCATTAGATCTTGAATACTAAAATGAAATATTTCAACAAGCATTACAAAAAGCAGCACTACAAAAACTATGGAAACCACTAAGCAAATAATACTAGAACAAGTAAAAGAAAACGTTATCACAGTTGGCATTAGAACATGAATGGTAGAAATACACAAGTAGGAAATAGATGTAACATTAGTGAAATAGATTATAGTCAAACAATTTCATAAGCTCTCTCCATTTCACCAAAAATAATTACTGAAGTATCAGTTCCGGAGCAAAAAATAAATCAAACTGATAGTGTGGTTATTTTCGGTAAAGTTGCAAATCAACTAAACAAGCATGGAATGAAACTGCACCAATTAGTGTAAACTACCTTGCAGATGTCAACTTTCCCGGAAAAACGGATGATCTGCTTAGTTTTAAAGAAATAGTCAATTTGTTGCTATTGTGCATTTTCCACTCAAACCCATGAAAAAGTTATTTTTGGGAGCAACTGCTGTAACTGAAAAAGCAGCATCAATTACACAGGATGAAATAAGTGCTGTAACAACGCCGGAAGCAAAAATGCTGCAGCAACAAAAAGGAACTGTGAAGGAGTTTGAACAAATACGACAACAATTCGGAAATGTTGAACGATAAATGCCAACAGCTAATACCTTCCGAAATCGGAATTCCTAGAAGAAATGAAGCAACTGAGAAGAAAAACTCAAGTACTGATAAAGATCGAGCAAGAATTAAGATCACATGAAAACCAAGAAATAATAGAACTAACGGTAGAATTCATTGAGCAAGCACATAAAAAAGTCAGTTGATGATTGCGGAAGAATTGGTGGAATCTGAATTTCCGAATAGGTAAATATGCAGGAGACCGAAGGAGCTGCTCTATCAATGCATCAGGAGACATCAACAGAATGGAAATTTGAACACGAATGGTAGAACATTTCTGGTGAAATGGAGAGGAAAAAATGGAACACGTGTCAACGATTGAAATTCCTAATACGAAAACTATAATAGCAAGTGCCGCAGAGTATAATGAAGAAGTAACTAGTTCAAATGTATGAAAGAACTACAGTTCAAGAAATAATTGAATAGTGCATGAAGATCATTGCTGATAATTCTGAACTTCAGATTAACAAGGATGCATGATTTGCTTCAAATAAAACTGTTACGAAATATTGTTTTGAGGGGTCAAGTGGATCAATGGGCTGAAATAACAGTTAATTCCGAAGAGAGGACCAGTCAAGAACGTATGAATTTTCAGCCAACTGCTAGAAGTTCCATTACGCAAATTTGTTTTTGGAAAGAGTCGGAACAATTCTTTGCAAGTATCGACAAGTGTCGAAGCAATAGAACGAAGAGAGCACGTGCTAGACATCTGGAAACTAGACATAAGAAAGCAACATTAGCTGCTGGATGGACGAAAGTCCTAAGAAGATCATTAACGGAAAAGGTAGTACCAGCTGGACGAACACAAGCGGTGCATTATAGCCGGAACAAAACATCAAGTTTTGGAGAATGATTGAACAGATGGAATCTTTCGATGCCATTGAACTAAGACGTTCCTTGAAAAAACTATTGATGAAAAACAGCTAGCGATAGTTTCTGAATCACAATAACATTCATTGCTCAAAAAATCTTTCGATAAAAAATGTGTGTTACCAGATCTAAAATCATTCGAACTCAAACACATGTTGTCGAATATGACGTTCGTTCGCAAGATATTGTCAAATACGGAGCTTGTTGTTCGACTACGGGTTCGTTCGCAAGATTGGAACATAAAGAAATAACGGAAAAAGCCGAAGCACAAGTTGTCTCTTCAATGAAACTTGAAAGTCATTTTAATAGACTGCTTTTCTTGACTGCTTTTCAGAATCTTCTCGTTGAAAATACAGCCATTATGCAACTGCAATATCCAATTGAATGAAGCTCGTAGTACAAAAACCAGTTGCAAAATATATAATGAATCTGAAGATAACACATGAAGAAGTTGATGGCCCGGTGGGTATATGCAAGAGACAGGTAAAACACGTATTAAGCGCTCTACGAATTTGCCGAGTGAAATACTGAAACAACTTCACGCATTCATGAATTCAGCAACAAACACCAGCAATTCATGCCACACTGGGGATGGTGCAAAATGAACAGTATCAGCGTAGACATTTGTTGCAATTGTAGAATATGATGACTTGCAGCGTTGATGCAGTCAAGCATGAAGATGTGGAAATTAATGACTCAATCGAACAACAGGATTTCTTAGAATTCACGGATAAGACGATTTCACTCAAGCTACATGCAATTGAAATTGGTGAGTAGATTGTTCAAGCAGGCGCTGAAACTGTATTTCAACGATCTGATGAACAAATCGCTGGAGAAGTTATAAATATTAGCACTGGATATTTTGAGAAGCAAAGCGAAGTTTTCCAAGAATATTGTTCTACTTTAACGGAAATTGTTGTTCACTTTGTAAGGATTATGAAAAAGAAAACCGAAAATGAAGCCAAAATATCAAATAGCGTTAGAAAGACATTGAGAAGAGTGTTTGGATTTAAAAGCTTGCGAGAATACATCGCAAATTTGGAACAATTATTGGTAAAAGTTGAACCAATTGAAATGATTAAACATATCTGGTGTAAAGTAAATCATAGAAAAGTTATTGTTAGTTTTATTGCAACTTTTGAAATACATGTAATTATTTTTGATAAGTAGTCACAGCTCCAATCTCTAAAAATTATCTTAAAAAGTAGAGATCAAGAATGGATAATCAGTGAACAAACAACATGTTGCACAAAGTGAAATATTAAAATTAATAGATATATTATGGACCACCATCATGAACGATTTTGATATCGCTATTAATATATATGAATCTAACCATGTGCAAGTAACACTTAATGCTGCAGCTAGTCAAGAAATACAGTTGGCAAGTAAAAATATTCAATGTATAAAACTATCTCATGAGAATGCCTCCACACGCTCTCTACAATCACCGCTGTTTCAGGCGATGAAAGACAGTTTAAAGTAGAATCTAAAATGAAAGAAAGCATTTTGACACTTCAACAAGAAGTATTTGCGGAAAGTGTGCAGAAACCAGTACTTCGAGCTGAAAATCTAACGAAATCGGCAGCAAAAATTTCAGAAATACAATCAAATGCTGAAATTATGCTGATGCGTCATTCTGCAAAGAAGGCAACTGAATCTGCATCATGTATTGTTGGCAGTGTGTTGACGTTATCACAAGACTTGAAAACGCAACATAGCCAGGAGACTAGCAAAGCGGCGAGCATAGAGTTCTCCTCTCCGGCATCTAACTTGGAAGTAGAAGATAATATCCGTCAATCTGCCTTCAATCGAAGCATTGTAAGTCTGGAAACTAAATATGCGAAAGCAGCAGCATCACAAGAAACTATTGAGTTAACCAAATCACGTAAAGTATTAGCTGAAACGGGGAGTATTTTGAAAGCAGCCTACACAGACGCTGTGCTTGAAGAATTGAAAGAAACAAACTCGGAAGGTTTTGAAATTTTGTCCCAATGGACTACTGTTGATCGAGATTTGGAAGCTGAAGTAAGACTATCACACATACGTAACATTGACAGTAAATTCTCAACTGTAGCAACCAGCGAAGAAGAAACTTCAATTGGTGAGACGTGGATAGCAGCGGAATGTAACATGGAAACGTGTATAATTAGAAATGTCACTGCATCGGAATATTGCCAACGTGGCTTCCGAATTGAATTTGACGAAGTGAAAATACGGTTGGAAAATTTTGAAAAAGAAGGAAGCTGTGAAATATTTTGGTGTGATAAAAATCATGAAATGTTATGCGTATCCATGCATGAGTCGATTTTGGAAAAGCTAAGCGCAGTGATTAACCTCTATCGTATATCTAACATTTTATCAAAACAAACAGCAAATGAATTCATTTGGCGTGATCAACAAATTCTCGCAGCCCTTCCGCTATACGTCAAATGTGAAGATACAGATTATAAAACTGTAGATATTTATTTGGAACAAGAATTAGCACAAAAATATCTTGAAACAGTCCGAATTTCGGCCAACTGGATGGAAACGGAAATTTTTGAATGCAAAGAAGCTGGGGATAAAAAATTCCATATGGCTGTGGAATTACAAGGAAAACAATTGATTCCTTTGGGTGCAGAAGTAATATGGCCTAAAGCTAGAAAAGACGATGGCATAATGGTTGATATAGAAGAATATCAGGAGGATCAGGCTATATTATACGCAGAATTAACTTCCGAACAAGTAACATTTGCCGAATTCAACATGACTATTATCATTAGCCAAGACTGTGAGCCACAGACGCTCATAACCAATGCTATAAAAGGAGAAATTGTGAATGGATACGACGAATTTAGGATGGTGCCACAGGAAAAAACTATTAGTCATGTGATGATTATCGGAAATAAGGGTGAATGTTTGTCGATGTGTTTGCAAGAAACCAAACAAAACTTTATTACTGTAGGATTTCAATATAGTAAAGAAGTTCAAGGGCACGAAATGGAAGGTGATTTTGTTGCGAAACGTTTTGGAGGAAATTATCAGCTTTTGACGAAAGCGACACAAGCAGAAGATCGTAATGTTATCATAACAATGTTACGTCCAATCGAAAATGAAATAATTATTGAAGTTTTAAAAGAGAACATCAGAGATTTCTCATCGATGGTAATTTTGGCATCGACATCCAAAGTAACATTAATAGATGTTAACTGGGAAAAGGCGCCACAAGCAGCATTAGCATTAACGCAATGTCCTTGCTCTCGAAAAGCGGAACCAATTAAAAGTCGTTTTCTGGAAGTTGGTGAAACCATGCATACTGTATATGCGCAGTTCAAAATTAAAGAAGTTTCATGGAAATTTCCGATTATTTGGAAGGTTCCAAATTATGGCGGACATTTGACGTTGAATACAGAATCCGCGAAGGAAATAATTTGGGATCATGAAATCGAATATTACAAAAATGAAACATCTGAGACTACAGTAAAAACGTTAAAAGAAGTGATAACAATGATAGCACTAGTATTGTCAGCACAATATATTACTGAAATAACGGAAGAAATTAGAATGGATTTAATAAGACCGTCAGTTATAGGCCAAGCTTACTTACTCCTTAAACAAGCCAATAGAGGTGTCAATATTGATATAAAGTTAATTGAAACAACGGATATAAGACAGTCTAGCTACCTACAGTTAGAACGAGAAGTTGAATCTATTGAAGCCGAAAAGATAATAAAAGATGCTCGGTTTGGTGGAAAATTAAGCCTTGCTACTAATGCTTCGGAAGAAAACGAATTGAATGTGGTACGAAGGCTTACAAATGACTTTATTCGGATTGCTCACTGTAGTCAATTGATAGTTCTCAAAAATTGGAGTCATGGTACGTGCTGTGAAGTTATTGCCACGAAATCAGAATCTGTTGATATGAATATGAATTTGCAAAATACGGGAAGTACAGATGATGCCTACCGGACGGTGTACCAAAAACCACTAATGAGGTATACATTGATGGTTCAAGAGAGCGAAGTAGTTGTGTTGACTATTAATTTGAATTATATCAAACAAAGAACAAAAGAAATTTCAGAGAAGACAATATGGTTGGCACAGAATAGTGAGCCGTGCATCCTGACAGCATTTGCTACGAGACATGAACAGAAGCTGGTACAACTGATTCTTGAAAAACGACGTGATACCTTTTTAGGTGCTTCAACGAGAATTACAATTAAAAATATTGTGAAAGTTTTTCCACTCGACACGACCCAATCGGAATCCGTGGAAATTTCCGTTTGTCCAAATCTTCAACGCACTATCGAAATACTGGAAATATGTAAAACTTTGATAGCACATAATCGTGGCTATGATATGTATTGGAAATTATATGAAACACGTGAGGAAAATGAATGCTTGAATTATCAATTCAATCAGGAGAATATGATAGAAGAAGTTAAAGCGATTCTTCGTCAGCCATTTTATGGTGGTCATTCAATTTTGAATACCTCTGCCACGAAAGAATATATGGTTAACAAGACAATTCAACTGGAATCAAAATTGCCTACTGAATTCGAAATGCACTTCTCAGTCAACATATCCAATAAAAACATTCCCGTAGTATTCTCGACGAAGTCAACAGTTTCGGTAGAAAGTAATGAAATAATTAATTTAGCACGAAAACCTGAAGCTAAAGAAGTAGGAATTATTCGAAAAATAGCAAATATGGATACAGCACAAATAGTTGCGGTAGAAGTCAGTTTGGAAGCAGAAAGCATCATTATGAAATATCAGCACAAGGAAGAGCATATGGAAATTCAGAAGACAATATTCGTCGCACTTTTTGGAGGGCATCAGAAGTTAGAAACTTTAGCGGCAAACGAAATTATTACTGATATCTATGAAGACCTTGTATCTAAGCATTTGATGTCTGCGGAGGCACACTTGTACCAAGTTGTCGCAAATGTTGAAGGCCCATGCAATTTGTCAACGAAGTCAAGCAGGCTTGAAGAAAACAATCAAGAATACTATCTCCAGAAGAAACGGATTTCTGAGAATGAAGTAGCATTAATGTTACGTGCTATCAACTATGAATTTAGCAAATTTAATGCCAGAGAAAGTACTAATGAAATAGAAACGATCATCACTTATTGTCACCGTGACGAAAAATATGAGGAAGTTCGATTGTGCATCAATGACAAACGATTTGGTGGAAGTTTATTATTGTCAACTCATTTCGCTCAAGAATTCTCAGTCATATTTACAGCTGTTTTGACAGCTTCATATTCCAGTTTGGAAAGAGTTATTTTCACGATACTTACAGCACGTCATAGTGCAGAACAGCCCATACTTGCAACACTATCCACTACCGAAATGTATGCTGAACTTAGTTGTCATTTGAATTGTCCATCTACTGGTCGGCAATCAACGATCACCATCCACAGCGCTAATCAGATTAAGATCATGAATGTTCAACTAACTGAAAGTACTATTATTTCTGAAACTACTAATATACAATATCAACAACCAAATGCAGTTGTCGATACATTTTCAGAAGTATTTCCGGAAGCACGCTTTGGTGGATCATTGATTCTAAATACTTTGGCTACTAAGGAAACATCGATCAGCACTCAATCATTGCATAACTCACAAGGTCCGAAGCAGCTTGAAGGTCATATAGTTTTTATGGACAAGAATCGAGCAATTGAAATGTGCTGTATGTTGGCAACCACAGAACGGACAATTACAGCAAACGTACAACTTCAAAAACCAAGTGATTTGTCCAGTGTTAAGATAATGAAATGTGCATCACGTAGAGGTGATAATCAATACTTTGTGTTCACAGAACCATCAGAAATTAGTCAATTCAATAATTATGTATGGAAAAATCCTGCAGAAACCAATGCTGAGCACATTACTGTTTTGAAAGAAATACGTTATGGTGGTCATTTCAAATTGACCGCTGGATATGCAACTGAACAATCTATTACGATCACTGATACATTTAAGCAAACTTCCGCAGAGCTAAGTTCAACAATATCAAGAAAGACGGCAAATCGATGCGAATCAATAAATATATCCTGTTCAGCTTCTCAAGAAAATTACATATCTACTAATTTGAAATTACAATCCAAGAAACTGGCACAATTCGAGATTTCCATCAATCGCGAAGCAGTAAATCGTGAGGTACGACAAAAGTTAATTACGAAAGAATCCAGTGAGTTGATGCTGACAACTAATGTTACGATGCAAAAATCTTTGGATTATGAATCGGCACGAAGTGTTTGGAAGATGAAAAATCAAGGTGAAATAATCGAATTTCAATGTAATGCTTCAAGACAATCATACGCAGAGTTGTATAATTGTTTAGAATCCAGATTATCACTGAAACAACATGTTAGTGCAATACTGATAATTCATGAAGTGCTCTATGGCGAACATATAGCTATGAATTTGATGGCAACAGAAGAAACTATCTTCAATTTTGAAATATCATTTGAAAAGCAAGATATAGACAGCAAGCAAAGTTATACCGTCAAAGCAATCAACGTTGCGTTACCGGAAATACTGGATACTACAGTAAGCCCGGAATCAGCGGTGGAAATTGAAAAAGTGGAAGTGCGGAGGGGTCTTAGTGAGGTGCATGTAGAATCTGTTTTGAAATTAGCTAGGGAATGCTTACCTGTTTCTTTGCAAACAGATTCCGCTGAAGAGACGTTTATATGGCATGAATTTGAAATGCGTATCGATATCCAACGTACCAATGGTGCAATAGAAATTGAAAAGTCGGCGAGTATAATGGAACGTGAAGCATTGACCTGTACGGAAGCAGTTAGTGTGACGTTGCGACACAAAGCTGCCGATGAAGAACGAGAAGAAAAAGTCGATAAACGGTATTTTCTTGAAATTATCAAAATTTTTTCTTTTTCAACATTGCCGGAAGATCTTTTTAATTATCAATTTTGCAACTGGACTGTTGCAATCAATAAGTATTTGGTGATTATATGTGACAGATTTTATTTGTCATCAAATATTTTGTCATTTAACCGACAAATTTTTCATTTTATGTTAAATGAACTATTTTCAGCCATCTTCGATTTTCATTTAAATCATTTTCTATTTTGAATTTCATTTTAAACTTTAGACAGTAATATAATTCGCACTGTTAATTTACTTATCATTACTATTTGATAGAGTAAGTTTTGCTGCCGAAGTAACCGAGAAAACGATGTCAATGGATATGAGTGTAACGGTAGAACAGCGAGAAAAACCACTAATTGTGAAGAAACCCATGAAGAAGGAACAACATGGTCGACGGCCAACTTTACGACAAAATGAAGCTCCGAATTTGTATGAAATTTTGCTGTCAATTTCTTTTTTTCTACGTTTTATAATCAGTTTTCTAATTGCACGTGCAGTACTGATAAGTGCTTAAATCATTTCTGGTTAATAGTAGCATTTTTAGAAGTAGAAAGATTGGTGAATAAACAAATTAATTATAGAAATAGATAGTTTATATGACATCGTAATATTGGAAGTATTCATCATCTCACCTCTATCCTTCATTTTCTCTTTAAATTATTTCTTATTAATTTAACCACATTTATTGTTGAAGATTTTTACCAAATAGTAAAAATCACTAGAATATCGAAATATGGAATGATAGAATCTCGAAAAATAAAATAACTTTAATTTGAGGTCTGATTTTTGCAAATGTAATTTTTGTTTTACGACAGTGCTTTTCTATTTCCATTCATAATACGTGCATAACATTCTTCGAAATTTCATTTCAAATTTAAATTCAAATACTTATGATTTTTTTTCAGCATACCAGTACGACGTAATAGCTTATTGTTAGCAATGGAACTTGGTGATGCCCATAATATACCGCATTATAAAACTTTGGAGGATGTCATTAAGGGTATTAAAAAAGTAAATCTTAAAATTTCATTGAAATGAAATATTCTTAGTTGGAAAAAGACTTGCTTCGAATTAGTTAAGTAATATTGCGCCGTATTTTAGTTATTTGAAGTTTATTAGTTCAGAAATGTTAACATATATCACCCAAGTTGAACACCTTGAAACTATTCGCCATAAAATAAATGGTTTAAAATGAACTGTCATGAAGTTGGTATATTTTTCGAATGTGTTTATTCTTCAGTAATGCAATGTACAATTTCAGGCTGGTTTAGAATACTCGAATCTAATATTCGGAATCGATTATACGAAATCAAATAAGTATCAAGGTGAAAGGACGTTTGATGGACGAAATTTGCATGCTCTTAGTTCTGATGAAATGAATCCTTATCAACAGGTGTTTTCTTTTTCTTCTCATTTTGCGTTAAAGTTTTCATTTAAAAGTACACAAATTTAATGATTCTTTTGCGATTTTGCATGAGAAAATTGCATGAGGAAATTTAACAACACAGTTATTTTCTAAATATCAAAATTAATATAATATTTATTAATCGATTTATCAATTAATAGATTAATATATCAGTTATTTTTTTAAAGATCTATAAGCTAAACGTATACGTTTAATAATTCTATTGCTATTGCTATGGTTCACGAAAAATAAACTTTCTTTTGTCGTTTATATGGAGTTATTATTGAAATTATCGGCATGAAGTTTTTCAACATAATGAAAGCTAAGAAGTTAACAGGTGATCGAAATTGTCGGGAAGACATTATCATCATTTGATGCTGACGGTGTGATACCGACCTATGGATTCGGTGATGAGGAATCAAGTAGTCACGGCATTTTCAATTTGAGTGATAGGGATGATATGAATGCCGAATGCAATGGATTTGAAGGTTAATTGTTAAGCTGTAAGATATGTCTAAGAACAGTGCACAAATTTCATCCAAATTTCGTAACATAAAATTTAAAATTACGAAATTTAATTCTCTTAAAGAGGCTCCAGTAGTAAAGCAAAGAAAATTTCAGAAGTTCTGAGGATATACACTGACAAAACACCATCTATTCAGATGTCCGGTCCAACAAATTTTGTACCTCTCATTGAACAGGTTTTCTTTTATTTAAATATTTTTGAAACGACATGAAATCAACTCTAATTCTATTTTAGCTACTATTGGAAATCATGTACTTCAAAACAAAAATTCGACTAACTTACATCGACTATAAAATTATGTACTTGTGTATAAGAGGAATTTTTAAGGCAGTATCAATTGTACGTGAAAAGCATTCATATCACATCTTGGTGATTGTTGCTGATGGGCAAGTAACGAATGAAAAGATCAATCAGAAGGCTATTGCGGCAGCATCACGCTATCCACTATCAATTATTATGTCTGTTCTTGGATTGTTATTCCAAAATTAAATTCCCAACTTAAATTCAAAACTTCAATTTTCGAAAAAATTTTTGAAATTCGAAATTTTCACATACATTTCAGGGTTGGTGTTGGTGATGGACCATGGAATATGATGACCAGATTTGATGAAACATTACCGAAACGAATGTTTGATAATTTCCATTTTGTTGATTTCCATAAAGTACGTTGCTGTATTTTCTGATTATACTTGAAAACTCCTTTGTTATAAAAACAAAAAAGATTTATATCATAAAATGGATTACAACACTTATGTTTGAGTAGAAATAGCAAGAACTTCAAGTATTCTATACCGTTTTGAATGCTATAAATCACTTCAAAATTTGAATCTTATCACTACTTCGGATTATTTCAGTATCTTCAGGAATATAATTCCTCCAGCATTCTTAAGACAAATTAATTGATACAAAATCGTTAAGGCATCGAAAATAACAAATCAGAAATGTTATTTCACAATATCAATATTTTAAATCTTCCCGATTAAAGTTCAGATTTATACTTATTCAGGTGATGTTCAATGCTCCAAATCAGGAAGCGTCATTTGCGCTTAATGCTCTCATGGAAATACCCGATCAGTATAAAGCAATTAAGGAACTTGGATTACTGAAGCATTCACGACGCGGCTAGAAGAAAAGCAACAATTAGCAATGACAACAACAATAACAATAACAGCAACTTGTTCCCACTTACTGGAATAGTGGGAGGTGAACTAGGATTTCTAGAAAACATTTCCTCATAGAAAATATTTTCAATAATTTCAATTAGATATTTGTTGACAAGAAACCAAAAAAAATAATCATTAGATTGTTTGTTCAAAATCTCACAATTCTATATTGTTTCCTTTATATCTTTTTGATTTCAAAATTTAGAAATAATTTAAAGAAATAGAGATTTGAGGTTTTGAATTCCTCGAAAAATTAAACATTATCTAATCTTTATAATTATGTGCATCTCACGAATTAATTGAAATATTCCCGAAACTCTTTCTATTTATATATATTTCGACTTGTAATTAACCACTTTGTTTTTGCTTGATTCAATCAAACTAATTGGGAAGAATATATAATAACAATGTATAATATCCTAACAAAGATTACGACTAAGCTATGCGCTTGACGAATCTAACCGACGATTAAACAAATTATTCAGTGAAAATCTTTCACCGTTTCCTGTCGTGCAATATTTTATCGCCATAGATTAGAGAATATATTCCTTATTTAATTTTCTTTTTCTTTTTGCTATATTCAGCACGCATTACATTGTCCCTAATGTGTTGAGCGCAGTGCAACTCGCTTGTACCTCACCTTTGGGAGTAAACTGTATCTGCGTGCATGCATTTTATTTTCACTCCTTCTACACGTCTTTTTAAACAAAAGACTGCACTTTTTGTTATTCCTCACTTTAATATTTTATATATGGGCTTCTAACTCTTTCTTTTTTAGGAAGATAAAATGAAATAAAAGACTGAAATTTAAGAAAAACAGAATTATGGAAGTCAATCAATTAAGCCTAATGTATCTCATCCATGTATAGTAATCATAGGATCTTTACGAATTTTAAATTGGGGACATTTTATTACACAAACCATTTCTCCAATGTCTAAAAAATAATTTGTGAGAAATAAAGCATACCAATGATTCTTAATAGTCACAAATTATCCATCACAAGAAACAATTACGAAGAATGTATAGTACAATCTTAAAAATATTCATCCCAAAGAACTTCACTTGGGTATTTCGTGCAGAGCGGATGAGCAATTGCGGTTTAAAATATCAATGCAGCGCTCTTTATGCCACCATACGCCAAAAACAAATTCTATGATAAATTATCCGCTTATTTTTGGTTATTAAAGAGAGTGGTGGATTTCGAAAGCTATAAAAGAACGCAATAATGTAACTGATAAGCAATTCGGAAGTTATGGGTATTGAGTAATAATTCATTGCAGAATCATTCACAAAAAAACAAATCGCTGTTCAGTAAAGCGATTTATGACAAATCTAGAAAAAATGATGAAATGAAATTAAAATACAAGATTATTCATATTCTTTCCTGATCCTTTCCCTGATCACTTCTTCTTACCACCTCTTTCCTTGATTAATAATTGTACGACAGCTCCGGTATTCATATTGTAATAGGCTAATGTGCAAGCATCTTTCAAGAACAATCCCTGCAATTGATACTATTTAATTAATTTGAAAGCAAAAAATATATTTGAAAACAGGATATAAAAACAAGGAAATTGACACAGACAGAATTTGAATATGTTAAAGAGTTTAAAATTTTATTTTTGGATTCCTCGCAAGTTGGAAAGACTTACCTCATATGACAACTTCTGCTTTGAACATGGCAATCCAGTCTCATCTTGCACAAAACTTTTCAGAGTAGAAATCTGAATTTGTTTTATTTTAAAAAAAAATTTTAAATTAATAGTTCACACTGTTAAAAGTTATTTAATTCCTACGAAATTTTCAAATTTCATCAGCAAAAATTAGTAAGTGCAAATTTGAATATACCGGTGCAGCAATATCCATAGAAACATTTAATCGTCGGCCATCAAGTTTCCAGTCCGGATTAGGAGCAGTGCTAGGTATCTGGACACTAACTGTAATTGATCCAGTGACCTGAAAAAGTAACGTCATTATGATTATAATAATACAACTTTTCGTTACCGTTGCATATAAAATTTCAAACCTCTTATAATTAATGATTTTATGATCATGGGTCATTACTCATTGAGCTGCAAATTAATGACTTCAAAAATTTAAAGCACTTAAAACTTTAGAGTTGAGTGAAAAACTTCAGAGCAATATAAAAGTACCTTCATAAGCCAATCGGCTTCACTTTCAAGCTCATCTTCTGTTCGAGCCTTTTTAGAAGGCGGAGGTCCATCACTAACAGGAGCATTAGTAGCTGCATTTGTATCAACTACAGAAGCAGATGAAGTTGCAGGTGGTGGAATTGGAGCTGTTACCGGTGTACCAGTAGGGCGAACTGCAAGCGGCGTTTGTGGAATTACCGGGACTGGTATCATTGGAACTCCAATTGGTGGCTGAAAAATAACTTAAGCTTTCGAAACCAAATTTAACAAGAAAAAAGAGCACGATTTTTACATTAAAAAAGAAAATGAATAGTGCAATTAAAATGAACTAACTCTCATGACAGGCATTGGCATTGGGGGCATTGGCATTGGTGCACCTGGAAAAGGTATTGCAGGAAACCTGAAATTATTCATCCATATCTTTTATATCATATTTCGAGACTTTTGTATTTTTTACTTTATTATTTTTCGTCACTAATTTACTATGCAACTTATTAACTGAGAAAGAAAAATAGATTCTCCTGTTCAATTTTTGGCCAACAATATTCAATGAAAAACCATTAATACAAATCATAAAAACATAAAAAACAAACATGAAACAAAACAAACCCAGGTGGTGGTGGTCGCATGGGGATTTGAGGAATAACTGGTGATCGAACGGCTTGGGTTGGTGGTACTGGAGCAGGTGCAGTCTGCGGAGGTGGCACTGGTGGACGTGGAGCAGGAGCGGGCGGTTTTGGTACTACCGCAGTTGATGCTGTTGTGCTGGTAGTAGTAGTGGTGATAGGCGAAGACGTTGTAGCTGCCGCTGTTACCGCTACTGTCGTAGTTGGTGGTGGAACTGTTTGAACTGGAGGAGGTGGTGCAGCACCTGGTCCTATTCTTTCCTTGCTTGGATCAGCAACATATCCATGTTGTTTATGAATTTCATTAATTTGTTGGTCTGAAAAATGATTTTCAAATTGATATATGCTTAATTTTCATGGAAACATATTTTTTTTTTTTTTTTTGAAAATATAAATTGATTGATAACTTGTCGCTAATTTCTGATTGATTATTGATGGCAAATCATCAATTTTACACTCTATCTTTTATAATTCCAGGATTGTTGCTTAGATAATCATAAATGAAATATCTGAAGCATTTAATTACGTGCTTCGTAATCTACCATTTGATTTACAAATATTGGCAATTACTTCAATATATTCACCAAATTTATGCAAAAAAATACCTAATGTAACGCTTTGCTGAGCTAATTTCGTTGTCTGGTCGATCGTAGACTGCTGACCATCCCAGATAAGCTTCGGATCAGGACCACGTGGCGCCTCCTCTTCTTCACCAAGCTAAAAATAATATATAATGCAAAAATCTCTTCTTTCTTCTAATTCCGAGTCACCACATAGAGAGAATGTTCGATGCGTAGTTATTAATTTTATTATTTATACCAATATCATTACAAATTTTATCGTAATAATGACGTGGCATATCCCGCGTCAGAACTGTTTTAGATTCAACTGACCAAACATCAATTTATTTCAGTTCTTATAAGTAAATTAAACACAATAGCAGTAGTTGGCTAAGTAATGAGATGATCCAAAATGACAAACTTACTTTCTTACCAATAATCGTTTGCTCTGCACCATGACCAAATATATCAGTACGACGTTCTGCAAACTTACCAATATTTGTACTAATATCAGCACCTGGCGCATAAACTGGTTCCTCTTCATTGCGATCTGACAACTCTCTAAAAAAGGAAAAAAACAATAAGTCAGAATTGGGAGTGTACTGTGAGCATATTAAACATCAGTTTTTACGAAAAGTTTGCTTGCTACATGAACCTTTCTCGTTGTTCCTTATATTGCGAATCAACGGTATTGTAACGCATATGCTCCTGTAATTTATCAGCAGGTATTCGTTCACCTGTAAGAGGTGAAATAATCCACTTGTCAGCGGCTTTTCGTGCAGTTATTGCTGAAATTGAATCAGTTTGA
This sequence comes from Cercopithifilaria johnstoni, assembly GCA_916381525.1. NCBI lineage: Eukaryota > Metazoa > Nematoda > Chromadorea > Rhabditida > Onchocercidae > Cercopithifilaria > Cercopithifilaria johnstoni. The sequence continues at coordinate 153,509 of CAKAEH010001281.1, forward strand.
AGTGAAAGATCAGAACTCATGGTCATGACTCATAATTTATAACTCGAAATGTCGTCATATATAGATAAAAGGGAGGTGGGGACAGCAACCAATCTTCATTTTTTCATAGTCTCAAAGCATATAAAAGTGCTCTTTCTAGTCCCATTTCGCAGATCTCTTTCATCTCTTGTTATTCATCCCTACTATCTCTCGTGCCAATCAAACCCGAATGATTCCAAAAACAAAAAATGAAAAGTAAAAACAAACATTTCTTGGGATCATAATCTCTGATTACAACTGTATCTTCCGATGGTGGCGCAGGCATCGGTTGAGTCACTTCATATGGAGCTTTCTTCTCACGATCAGCACTACCATTTTCTACTTCGCCATTTGTAATCTAAAGAAAGATAGCAATTGTATTCCATATAACACTTAAATCTTTCTTATTAACTAATCCTCAATTTTGTATGATTTCGAACTTATGTCAGCAATGACCTGCCAACGATTATGATAATTAAATAAATTTTGAATTTCTTCAACAAATTTGCACATGATTTATCTTTGATCCAAACTATAACTATAACAAATACTAATTTCGTAAAGTGCTTTAATATGAAGGAAACGATTTAAGAAATAATTATGGAAAAGCAATATGGTAGTCAAGAAAGAAAAATTATCCTTAAAACTTAAGAAACAAGTTGTTGAAACAAGATATTTATTTTCATATATAGCACTAGCAATAAAACGAATTATTTATATATAGCACAAGCAGCTCGAATTAATATTGAAAAAACATACTTCATTGCGAATATCTTGATGCTCCTCATCGGAGTCTGATTCGACGTCCATCTCTACCGCTTGTTCTGCAGCTGCTTTAGCTGCTGCTTCCTAAAAACATAGAAATCAGTCTGAAACTAACTCGTTCATATCAATATTTCGGTTTTGTATAAAAAGCTGAGCATTCTTTATCGACTAAAAAAACAATTTACCTGTCGTTGTTGCATCAAAATCCTTGCGCCAACATCTTTAGGTGTACAAAATGGTGGTAACGTTGCTTAAATTAATGAGGATAATAAAATTAATGAGGACAATAATAACAGAAACAACAAAAAAAAACTTTGCTTTTCAGTTCTTTCTCTTCTGTGAATAATAAATAGAGCAGATCAAGCAACTATAGAACTTATAGGGCATTACCTCAAATGTTTTACAACATTTCAAAAACGGTAGTAATCAAAATGCAGAAAAGCTGTGAATAGTAAACTACATTCACAAGTTATATCTAGCTGAGTTTCGGAATAAAGCGAATAAATGAGATGCTTTTTGCGTTTTATCTTGACTCCACAAATAAAAAATCTGATTAAGACCTATTATCCGTCTTACTAATAACCGATGACAAGCAAGTATCTGCAGCTGACAAGTAAGTTTAGTTTGTTCCTAGTGACATGAAATATTTATTAATAAAAGATAGAGGTCCTAATTCTACAAGAAAAACAGAAGGGTAGTCAGCATAGTTTTAATCAGTACATCCTATAATTTTAATAACAAGTAGTGTAACATTAAAATTAAAATAGTTCACCTGTGTCATTGATAGGGAAATCGACAGTCTGAACAACAACGAAATCATGCCAATCGATTTGTGCATAAGCTATTCGCTCTCTCTCAATCTGTCGATAAAGAAGTAAACATAAATACAGCTATGAATACATGACAAGAAGTGAAAAAGAATCTCTCAAATCTAAAAAGTGGAACGTAGCAAGCATAAAATACATCCTTTCAATGATCTTGTATATGAATCAGTATTACATCATCTCCAGGTATTCTTCTTTGGTTCAGGAAATTCAAAATTTTCCAACTTTGAAGGAATAGAAAGAATGAATTTAAATATCTTTGAAGATAAGAAACGCATTACTCGCAATATTGACTTGATTAACTACGACCAAGAACGAAAATTAAAACAGATTAACCTCAGCATCCTCCTTCTCCTTCTGTGCTCGTTGATATTTTTCCCAACCAACTCGATATCTCACATTTTCAAGAATCTTTTTAGTATTGCCTTCCTCAGCTTTCAAATCTTCCACAATGTTTTTAACAGGAACAATGATCTAAATAAAACCGAAAAATATAAAAGATCATAAAATTCGTTAAAAACCATTTGATATCTTCTCTTTCCCCTCCTACTATTTCTAAACTAATATGTGGGATAAGGAGAATAGATGATTGCAAGTTCTATTTGCATTTATATAAATATCAGTTGAATGATTGCTTGAACTAAATTAAATATATTAAATCAAACAATATAATTTGACAAATTCGAATCTGGAATAATTAAATCTAAATTTGGGTAAAGTCAGATTAAAATTCATTTTCAATATAAAACTAAACCTTTGTATACTGCTCGACAAGTTTCGTAAAATAGTTAAAATTTGAATGCTGAGGTTTCAAGAAATCAAACTGATAGTTTCTCGATTCACGATTCATCAATGAAGTTAGGAACTGTCGTCCATTACGTGCCACAAATAATGCCGTTAACTTGATTAAATCCCTAAAATATTTCTGGATATTAAGAAATGCCCACGTAGGTTTTTCTACTATTTGCAAATTTTCATGAAATCACAGATGAACTTACAAGTCAAATGCATTTATTGTAGCCGGATCAGCATCAAATTCGAATGGAGGTGGAGGATTTCGTGGTACAAATTCCGCCTGCTTCACGTGTTCCTTTACTGCTTCTGGTATTTGCGGTCGCTAAACATCTTTCAAAATTGAAACCAAAAAAATATGCGTGATTAATTGCAATATACTTGGAAACAAATTACAAAAAGACAACATCTGTCATTTTTTAATAAATTTTTATGAAAAGTGCAAGTATACATAGTGTAATATGGATACACACAAATAAGTTCCATTTTTCTTATGTAAAATAATCTTTCGCTTATTATTACACTGCAACCAATATACTACTTTCATCATTCGTCAAATCTCTATCTGATCAATAATATTATTCCAACTCAAAGCATTAAGTCCAATTTCAAACTTCAAAGTTTAAAATTCAAAATGATTTGAAGGTTTACCGGAACTGATGGTTCCGTTGTTTTTCCATCCCGAAATTCTATGACTTTATGTTGATAGTAAGCGTTGTATGGATCCGTTGCACTCAGAAAGCTGAATCGTGGATTAGCTGCTTCTTTCTCTCTAATTTTATTCTCGAAGTCAATTCCATTTCTGGCAACAAATGCTGCTGTTTTGTCGACAATTGCTGGAAGAAAAAAAAAAGGAGTTCTTATGTTAGTTCTTCAGCTGTTTGCTGTATTATCTGCCGTTTACAGTTTAAGGAAATAGAAAAAAGTAATCGAAAGTGTAACCGACTTCTAATATCTGGTGGAGGATAAATAATCCCGATAACTTGTCGGCCGCTCATCGACGGCTCAGTATTCACGGAATCTTCCTCCCGATTCGAAACCATCACAACAGGTGGCATTGGTGACATCTTGTTGAAATTTAATTTAATACTAAAAAGAGTATTAAAAAATAACGAAAGATGAATAATAATAACTAACATTAGTACTCTAAAAGCTTGCTCATGTTACAAATGTTTATTCATTCAAATGTCCACATATTGACCCGTTATACTTAATGACTTGCAAGGTCCACTTAATAAGCAAAATTATTTGATAATTTGATAATATAGAAATCTACCACAGCTTACTATGCATTGTAAATGACTGATTTGAATTCGAGTTCAAATTTTATGATCAATGGGTTTTCCTTCTCAGTATAGTAACATTAATTTTCTCAACTTGGAAAGAAGTTAGGCACACATGTCACTATACGAGGTTATGCCGGAAAAAGTAGTTGGTCATTGAAGTAACTGGTCATTTCTCTTCTCTAACAGTCATATTTGTTTTGGATATTTCATTTAAGGTTTTGTAATGCGATTGTTAGTAATAACTCAACAACTGATCACTGATACGGTAGTGATATTAACAAATACCAGCAAAATATCAAAGCTAAAAAGTTGCAGAAGTTAAAACAACAAAATTAACACATATTGACAACAACTTCTAACACAACCAATCACAGTAACAACAAAGAAAAAATCCACAACACCGCACCAAAATCAAGAAAACAAAAACGTCAGCACGAAAGAGTTGTTGCAGAAGGCAAATCGTTGCAAATGTGTTGCATGAAACGATCTACGAAATTGCTATTGCGAAATAGCCAGTTGACAAACAACCGGCTGTGGAAGCAGGATGTCAGCAGTGGGCATGGGGTGAATTGTGGATTAATCTAATGCCGATGTTTTGGAACTAATCTCTCTTATGGAAAAGCAAGAATTACCGACTTAAAGACTAAGGAAATTAATACAAAAAAATAAATTAATTAATATATCACTGGTAATTTGATGTAGGCAGAAAATGCTGCTTAGATATTTAATCATCTGTAAGAGGCTTTAGGATATGAACTGATTCGAGGTGTACTAAGGCTTTATGTTACTATTAAGAATGCTAAGAACGTAATAATTTGATAACTTTCAAAACTGATAGAAGGTTAGTCTGAAACTTGGATTTAATTGGAACCACTTCTTATCGGTCTTTTCATTATTTCTTTTCTGTTCCTCAGCTGGTATAGCAAGTTTCAAGTTATTAAGCTACCTACTAAGCTTTTTGTGGTTATGAACAGAGAACCTTGAAGTCGAAAGTCATGTATTCTTATATTCCGCGAACGCTATATTGTACGCAAGATGTAATCCTTCTCCTTTCCTTTCTGAATGAGATTTACAGTATTAATTTTCAGTTAATTTAAGTTAGTTACTTAATCACTCAAGATTTTCTTGCTAAAATTTGGAGAATTTAAGTTCTCCAAATAATTTAAGATAATTTAAGAATGGTTCGAATTAAAAATTCATCTCCAGCAATTAATCAAAAGTTTGACAACATATTAACCCATAATTGTCTATTTCAAAAGTAGTACACACTCATTTTGTTATGATCAAACGGACCAAACCGAAAGTATTGTGGAACAGCATGCCTCAATTTTGCTATTGAGGAAAGTTTAAATCGGCGTTTGTCTGTCTAAAATTTAAAAAGCCTGAATTACATAATGTGCAGAGCAGTGAAGGACAACAAGTGATCAACACTTGGCCTTATTCCATGTGTTAGAGGAAGCCATATTTCGTGTAAAATATTTAGCCATCGCATTTATCAAATGATTCATTTTGGTCGCATTTCCTGACTTGCATGTTAATCATTTGAGTTATTTAGAGAATGATTCGAATTAAAAATTCATCTCCAGCAATTAATGATTAAAAGTTTGACAATATACTAACCGATAATTGTGTGAAAATTGCTTTGAAAGTTGTCTAGTAATAGTAATGATTGGGAAATGTTGATAAATGCCGGGAAATATGATTGAAAATCTTCAAGCATTCACTTGTTCCTGTTGGTGGATAAAGAAATCAAGATGAGAAATGGGTTGAATCAAATCTTCTATATTGCAGTTAGCAGATAAGCAAAATAATTAACTTCCTTATCTTATCATTCTCCATAAGCATAAATGACTATGTTAGCTTTTTTAGAAAGAAATTAGCCTAATTATAGACTTATTTTTTTCCTTTCTTTTATCCTTCTTTTTTCAAAAAATATTTATAAAAATTTTGTAAAATTTTTTCTTCAATTTTTAATTTTAATTTGAAATTAAAAGAATTTCGTTTTTATTTTAATTTACTGAGCGATTAGAAAAAAGAATGAAATTTTATGGCAATAAATGAGATAGAAATGAAGGCAATAGTTATAAGAAAAATCACTTATTAATCAAAACTTATTTCTTTTCTTGTTTTTTTAAAAACCATCCCTGCCTCCCTCTTTTTCCTCTTTTCATCCATCATCTTTACTATCTTCTTTAGTTAACCATAAATTCTTGCTTTCTTTTCTCTTTCTCTTCCTTAAATATAGATTCTATGAAATTTACCTTTCCATTATTTATACCTAAAAACTTTTACCCTCTATCCATTTTCCTTGCTATTTTCATATTTCCAAGAAGAAATTCAGAATTTATCCAAAAATGGTAACTTTCAATTTTGCTTATTATTGAAATGCTTTATAGTCTCAGTATTATATTACTGGTACTACTTGATAAACAAATATGAATATGTTTTTAACATTTTATTTTCAATCTATTGGCATAATATAAACAAAAAGTATGTGTGATGTGTTGAGTTGAAATATTTACATCAGTCTTGGTCTTATCTGGTTGTTATTTTATTCATTAAATCTTTTATGTGGAGCAGGAACAAGCTGCAGCAACTTGATAAGCAATTGTTATTCATCATTTTGCTAATTTAAATTATTTCAACCAGAATGAATTCCCATTTTAAATTCATTTGCTTATTTATAGCATATTAAATTTAAAATTTCAACCAAATCAATAAAGCACTTCTCTCGAACATTTATCATTTTAAAAGTTTCGATTTAAAAATTCGTTAATATAAGATGAGATTTTGAAGGGATTAAATTTTAACTAATGTAGCATCATAAATGGAAAGATTAAAATGAATGATATATGAGAAAGGCTAGTAGCTTACCTATTTCGTTTTAGAAACTCGGAAATTTTAAATTGTCAAGATTTTATAAAATACAGCATTAAAGCTCATGCCAAAAATAACCTGTACTTAACCTTCACTTTCATACTCCCTTTCATACTTATTAAAATGTTTCTGTTCTTTCTATTTTTGTACATCCGATATTTGTAAATTTGATATTATACTTCCGAAATATCTTAATGAATTTTTAAAACTAATCTTTAAGAAAAGAATTCCAATAGATAATCTGTCCCAAAATTTAATGCTATTCTATTTCATCCTTTCTTTACCATATCTGGCCGATTTTCTTACATATTTATGTGAAAAAAAAAAGAAGAAAGATACCGAAGATTATTTATGTTTATTTTCTTTTTTCATTTCTATGATATTTTAGGATAATGTTTATTCTTCAATTTCTTTTACAAATAAAAATAAATATACTTAAAATGATTGGTTAGTTAATTACAAGAGATGCAACAGAAATGCAACAAAAGCTTATCATTGTTATCAGAATCATTTTTACCAGCAAATAACGTTTGGAAAAATGAAACATTGATAATGACGAAAAACAAAAAATAGTTTGAAATGATAGCGATGACGATAATAACGACTTATTTCTGGTCGAAATATTGGCTTCAATTTTATTCTCCATTGCTGCAATATTTTTAAATTCAGTTCATTTAAAATTTTTTAGAACAAAAGAAATGAAGTTCACAACAATAACAACAATAACAAAACGACAACAATAATAACAACAATTTAATTAATTATTATTCAAACCTTATATTTCACTTATTATCGTCCTTCCTTACTCCTTCCTATTTATTCTTCCTTGAAAAAAAAGTACTTTTCATTTTCTCATTTTCTTCTCTAAATTTCAGGAAACAATTCATTCTCATTTTGCTACCTGTCAACAACATTATTTATCTGTTCCGAATTTTATACTATTCTATTTCATCCTTTCTTTGTCATAATTAGCTGATTTTCTTAATTATTTTTATGAAAAAAAAGTAGGAGGATATCGAAGATTATTTCTGTTATTCATCATTACTCAAAATAATATTCGAAGATCGTGAAATTGAAAGTTTTTCTTAAACTTAAAGTATATGAAAATGTATGAGTAAATAATGGCTATTAATTAATAAGTACTACATGGCAAAATTATTTATTCAAATACTATACTGTTATTTATTATTATTCAAGCAATGCGGAAAAATGGAATGTGTGAAAGTTTTATAACTCAAATTAACTTTTGCATTATCATTCATTCATGAAATTTATTAGATCCATTTTTGGATAATAAAAATCCTTTTCATATTTATATTCTTACATTCTTTTCTTCTCTATTTTATTTGTTATCTATTCCACTATATATATATTGTATATTTTTTCATTATATATATATCATGCAAAAACATCATATATATTTTGTTTCTTTCATTTTGTTTGATCTTTTACTATTCATGTTTGACCTATTAAATATAATATATAACATATAGTTAGGTTAGCATATAGTTAGGTTACCTAAAAACAGTTAAAAGTATTTATAATTGTTTGTGAAAAATTAAAATTGAAAATCTTTATTGTACAGTTAAAATTAACAAATTCTTTTGATTTATGTATCAAATGAATGATATCGCAATTAATTTCGTAAGAATAAAAGAGATTATTTTTATGAATTACCGACGATTTTAATATTAATTATTCCATTAAATAAATTAATTAATTAAATATTTCTAAGCATAGTTTATATTGCTTAAATAATAATATCATTAATTTGTATTAATTTCTTGAATTTATAGATTATTAGGATCGTTTCTTTCGCTCTCAATTTATTTTTAAACATAAATGAAATGAATCATAAATGAAAGCTTGATAAGCATAAGTAATTAAATTTTCATGGCGATATCAATAGCAATATTAGCAATGACGTGAGTATAAGTTATCATAACAGTATGAAATATTAAGCATTATTAATAAATCTCTAAAACAATAGTAAATTAATGAATGAAATATGTATATTAATGAGAAAATTTTAAAAATATTTTACTATATCCTATTGCTTTCGTCAATTTTAAGGCTAATTTTGCAAGAAATCTTTTTGATTTGCATCCTTTTGATATTTGTTATTTGTTTTCATTAGCTATTCGTTAATTTAATTGTTTATAAAATCTCTTATCGAAAAAGACAACTATTTCAAAAGATTCTTCAATACATTTCCATTTATTTCATAAAATGTTTTACATTTCAATTTCACTCATTTTCTTTTTTATTGATTTCAAATTTCTTTTTTAATTATTTATTTATTTAATTAGTAACATTTAATTATATCGAAATTTTTTTTTGAATTCTCCAATATTTTTATTTTAAATCATCCGGTTTTTTTAATCGTTATTTCAGTTTTCTGATTTTGAATTAAATATTAAATTGCAGCACTAAAATTTTGTTGCTCCTTAAGCTGAATATTACCTTTGCTCCAATGAACCATGTATCTTTTGTCTTTCATTTATTTTTTTCACTCATTAATTAAATTGATTAATTGATTGTAACATGATATTATTTTTGTCGAAACTTAAATTTTGTCGAAGTTGTACAAATGTTTTTAATCTTCAGGAATTTAACTTATTTTACCTCTTCTACTTTCGATTTACTGAAGAGATTGAAAGTACAAATTGAATTAAAAGCACTACTACCAGCTTCTAACCAACTTTATTGGTATTTATGCTTCAAAAAATAGTAGTGACTTTTAATGCTATCTATTTCATTGCATTCCAGAAATTTGAAATTTGGCTTAAACGTAGATTTTGCTTAACCCTTGGGTACGATATGATGCGATAATGTTAATTTCGAAAATTACAACGATGGATTATGATGCATCGGAAAGGGTGAACAAAATATTCTTTTTTTCTCTTTTCTCTTAGGAAATAATTTTAAACTTAAATACCAGCTCGGACTTATAATCAAATACTCAATTAATCCACTAGGATTACAATTCTATCCCATCATTCATCTTCATTTATTTAATTATTCTATATTTTCCATAACTCAACAAAACGGTTAACTTCTATCCTGAAATTGATAAAGAACAAAATGGCAGCACTGATAAGAATAAAATAGTAGCACTGATTTGCTAGTAACATATTATATTTAATTAATCATTTCTAATAACATGGATCATTGAAGCGGACAAAGCTGTAAATATGTTAGTTGAATGGGTATATTATAAATTGTACAAAATTAAGAAAAATGAATGGAAGAATTTAAAAGGACAGGAAACTTCTTTGAATAAAAAATCGATAGCAAATGTATGAATATAACAAAGTTAGAAATTACAGAGAAATTCTGTGAACTGATATTCTATCTACTAAATGTTATATCTGTCAAGAAAGAAGAAATAGAAGGAGACAAGTTACATGTGATAAAAGAAACTTAAACCAGAAATTTTAATTATTAAATGATTAATGATAGAACGATTTCAGAACTTAAACTATGAGAAAGATGCTAAACTTATCACAAACTCCTTCTCATTCTGATTCTTCACTTTCATTATTCATTGCCTGTCGTATTTTCTGCAACGTCCTTTTTCTCATAAATCTCACTTTGAAATGATCGTTTTTTTCTCATAAATGTTACTTTAATTATGTGATATGCCAAATAAGTAACATATTCTATGTGATGAGATTCCAAGAAAGAGTATGATTTTTGACGAAATTAGAATCCTAACATATTAAGAAGCATCTTATCTTCTATCATTCTTCCGCTTCAAATCTATGTTCATATGATTCTATCAAAGACTACTTTTAAATTACTTTCAAAATATGACAATAGAAGGAAATTTTTAGCACATCGTTAATAGTAGTTGTAATTCTCTTAATATTTTGTTGCTAAATCACTGTTATAACCTACGTTAATCTGTTTATCCAAATAAGAATAAATATTATTTATTAGCTCTTCAACGGTACACATAATTATACCGAAATATTTTTCCGTCCAATTTTCTTCTTTCATCGACATTTTTCCTTCATCATTTCCCTGCAGTATATTATCTATTATGAGTGCTACGTAATCCTTAAAACACTGTCAATTATCACCACTATCATTTCACGTAATTAATATATGATGCTAGTAGTAATTCGATATCATCATTAAATCATCAAATTCTTTTTTAAAAGAATTTATAATATATTCTCTTAAATATTAACAATGTCTGCGTCATACATTAAAATATATCCAAAAATGGCGAAAGGCGTTTAGTTTTAGTGCAAACAATTAATTGAATATAAATAATGTTAAGTGTTTTAGAATTCAAGGATTATTGGTAATTATCGAGTCAGTTAGTTATAATTATGTGAAATGTAATAAATGAAATGATTATTTTTCCTTTCGCTCTTTTTTATTCATTCAACAATACGATTATCAATTTTTACAACTCAATTAAATCGTTCTTTTTTATTTAAATTTCAACCGAAATTTGATGGCAAAGATTTCCTGCCTAATATATCTAAATGATTTTAATTTATTTGATGATATCATAATGTCACCTATTGTTGAAAAGTTTCTCTATATCACTATTTTACATTTTTAACGACTAAAGCTAAGTAATTAAATAAAAGAAGGTATTGATTCGGGCCAACAAACAATCGTACTATGCAAAGTTTTGCAGCAAATTTCTCGCATATTAAACTGATCGTTGTCACGAAGTACAATTACTTGCAATGTTTGAGTGGTGCATAGTAGTAGTAGTTCTTTCTTATATTTTACGCTGTATATTTTATTTAAATTTTTGCAAACTACTACCATAGCAATAATTATAATCCTTAGGGACAATTTTTGTCAAGCACTCTTCTGATCAATTTACCATGAAAGGGTGAATATTGAATATTTTAGTTAACATAAGCCTTTCCTTCTTTTCAAGTCTTAGCTCGAAGATCTTCAAATCCAACCTTATGAGTAAATATCAATCTTAAAGGCTTTTGTTCATGAAATTATCAGTAACATTAATTACTGGTCATTTTATAACCCAATCGATAAAGTGCTTAATTTAAGTTGCGTTTTCTTGATAAGTTTTTTATCATTTTATTAATTACCGCAAATAATGATTGCATGCAATATTGAATTTTTAGGGTGAACTTTTGTGTTCAGTCCAGCTAAAATTGCTTTATTCTTTTCTTGTACTATACGTTATCAAATTTTACTAAATTATTTCTTCCCGTTCGAATTTCTTCTTAAAATTCTTATAAACTCGTCAGCAAGGTTCAAACACCTGAGCTTAATTAATTAATAATTACAATTACCTATAAGTGTGCAGAAGACAATAGAATCCAATGTTTTTCATAACTTCAATCCTTCTTATGTTCCTTCTTATTTGCTTCATTTTAGCCCGATTTTTGCATTATGTTGTTTTTTGATTAACTTAAACTTCCGTTTTTCAACAGCTGCTTAATAAATATGAATCAGAAGATGAAATGTTTCATAATTTTTAGCTTCTCTTCATTGTTTAATCTCAACTTCATTATCTGACAGTTGTTTATTGTGGCTTACAAAATAAAACTTTCCCAGCTAGCAATGATAAAAAACTATTATTATTATCATCATCATTATTATTAAATTTATTTTACAACTTATTTTAAGTTGACTGAAGCAAACTTTGTTGTGTTAATTTCTGGCTTCTTTATCTATTTTACGGCAAAAGAAGAGGGATAGATTTAGGACGACAACACTTACTATTAATCAAAAAATGTGGTAACAGATTACCAATGGAATAGAAAATAAAATTGAAAGATGCAAATTAAATATCACAAAAATTCATCGAAACAAAACATACTTTTTAATTCCATAGGAAAAATATATCTTTGAAGAATTATTTTGATGAAGAAATTTATTATTATTATTTATATTAATTATTAATTATTAATTATTATTATTTGTTTACTTGCATTTTATGGTTGGAATAAAATTTTCATTTCCTTAATAAAATTATTTGACATATATTGAGGAATCAAATCTTATAAGCAAAAAATAGTATATAATTTGTTTATTTATGACCAGAAAATTCAAATTCAAATTTTGAACAGTTCAAAATAAATATTTTAAAAGTTTTATTTCTTCCTATTCAATTTATTTTTATAAATATTATATTTTCATATGCTAAACATTTATGAAATCCCATCCAATTTCCAAATTAATTTCAATTTCTTTAAAAGAAATTTATGCTTAAAAATTATTACAACCTTTTGTTTTTTGTTTTTAGAATAATTGCGATGGGTGAAGAATTCAGAGAGGCGATAAGATCTTTGGAAAATGCAAAGAGTATCAATCAGTCTTCATGTAAAAAGGTTTTATAATTTAAGAGATTTTATGCTAAGTTAATTTAAACTAAAAATGAAATGCGATACGGGCGATAATCACATATCATTCATTTGCTGTTATGTTCAGGTATCAAACGGATGTGATAGCATTAATGCTTCTAAGTTTTCTAATATTACAATTTCGAACTGTTAATTTAAATTTCAAAAAATTCCTGGTTATATTTTTTAGTTTTTTACTCAATGTTTCAGTTCCTTAGAGAAATTTACTGATTGTTTGGTTGCTGATCTCTCTTTTTCTCTTGAATTTCATACAATCCTTTGTTTTCTACGTATAATTTTCTAATTTTAAATTATACATAACTTTTGAAGCTAACAATATTTTCGAACTGTTAATTTGAATTTCAAAAAAAATTAATATTTGCATTTTCTAGAAAAATATAATGATAATGTTTGACAGTAACGTTTAACAAAAATCAAACTATATACATATATTATTTTAAATTTCATCATTAACGTCATATAAATTATTATAAGTTATTATTATATAAATATATATAAATTATTATAATAAGATATATAAAACGATATTTTTCACGATACTTAACAGAAGTATATAATACATACTAACATAAATGATGAAATTTAAATGTGAATATATACATATGCCTGATTTTTGCTAAATTTTATTGCCAACCATTATCATTAATATTTTTTTTATTATTACTAATTACTTATTAAGTAAATTTTGAGTAATATCCCTTTCATATACTAATAAGATAATGAGAAATTTTTTCATGCAAACTTATAATTTAATTATTTTATTAGCCAAATCCAAATATAAACTAAGAATTATTATTTGCAACCGAAATGAAATGATTTACTTGCATAGATTTTCATATATTGGAATATATCTTTCTTGGCTTATTCGGCAATAATTCAATTTTTCTCTTTTTTTGACTTATTCAATAACTTAAAAATGAATAGCATAAATTATTAAGAATTTTGATGATAACTATATCTAATTTATTTTTTCATTTTAGTATCAAATAAATTGGATCAAAAGTTTTCCAATAGGTTATTTTGAGTAAACGATAAGACAATAACTTATTGGACAGGTCGAAATCATTCGTTCTTCTTTATTTACTTAAAGATAATAAAAATATGGTATTTTATCAATTCAAAGGAATATAATGGATGAAAATTATACATTGATTAGTGCTTTTTCCTACATTTGAATTGCTAATATTTATTTAAGAAATTGAAATTTTCACTATTTGAAATTGATTTGCTAATCAATAATTTATTCCTATATGTTAGATAGCTTTCGAGAGATACATGAAAGTTTACAATTCTGACAGTTTTCAGTATGCAAAACTTGCTTTACCACATGTTATCCTGGTTGCTGTAACATGTGTGTATGCAATAGCTGGCGCATGGATTTTCTATAGTCTCGAATCATCACATGAAGATAAGGTTTCATTACAAAATGCTTCTTTCTTTGAAAATTTAGTTATAAAGTAGGCTTGATTGATTTTTCAAATTTTCAATAAAAATCAATAAAATTTTAAACAAATATTTCACTGCTTACAGTAATTTGATTAGCCTTACTTTTAGAATGTTTTTATTACAGTTGAAGAAAATTGGTATACAAAAGATTGACGAATTACGCAAAGAGTTCATTGAAATGTTATGGATGAAACGGAAAGAGTTGAAAAGAACTGAAATGGATAGTTGGACTCACGTAGTCGATGTGAAACTTCAAATTTTTAATGAATATTTATATAAGGCTTTCAAGAAACATTATGTTAGGCAAGTTATACTTCTATTACTATGAAAATTCATTCAATAATGCAATACTAAAAATTTAAATTTAATTTTTCGAAAGTTGTTTTGAACAAAGTTAAAATGTCATGAAGTGATTTTCAAAAAGAATAAAAACAAATTCATTGCAGATATGCAGATATTTGCATTTCCAAAACGAATATCGATAAACGCAGCACTAATAAGTAAGTGAGAAGGTACATTTTGGTTCCTCAGTTGTTTCGGATTAGTAAAGCGCTTATAATTTGGAAATCTAAAAATTATCTAAGTAAACAAATTGTTTAGGTGAAATAATATCATAGGATCAATTCTGAGTACACATCCAACTGTAATTTAAAAAGATAGCAATATTATTTGATTTTATTGATAAAGCTCTAATGTACTGAATATAAATATTATTTAAAGAAAAATTCACCAGACAGCTGAGAAATAGAATTGTCGAGCAAATAACTTTCTAAATGATATAAATGTTATATCATTAAAATGTAGCGCCGTGTGCTGTGTGTTATAAACAAAGGTAAGCTCGTTTTATAGAAGAAAATCGAAACATCAACCAAAATTGATTCGAAGCAAAAAAATATGGACGGCAAGTAACGCTATAATTTTTGCAACAACAACTATGGCTACCATAGGTAAGTAATCCTACTATTCACAAATCATCATGCATTTTTGATTTTAAAGAATTAATTTATGGAAGAAGAGAATTTGATAATTTAGCATTCATTGTTTTTTTCAACCTTAAAATTAACTAGCCAACTGTATTTTCCTATCTACTAAATTGTATATCTTAATGAAAAGACATTCGTAATAGATTATTGCCTCGTCACTGATCCATCTTTGATATTTTAATAGTACTGTTATTTTTATGATTTAAACAAATAACAGCAATACTATACTCTTACTTATATTTTTCTTCTAACAAATGATTTTCATAAATAACGGAAAATGTGGTGCATTTCAAGTATAACTTTTAGGCTACGGTAATGTTGTACCGATAACATCATATGGACGAATTGCTTGTATTATATTTACATTATTTGGTGTACCACTGGCTATTATAACGATTGGTGACCTCGGCAAATTTTTATCGGAATGTGTAGTATGGCTTAATACTAAGATGAAAAAATGTTGTCCTTCGTTGAAATGTAATTTCATTCCTTATTTGATTATATATCGTTGTTTTTTTACCAATAAATTCAAAATATTAAATTTTAATCTCAATTCATTGAAATTTAACTGTTTTATTTATATGTTTTGAATAGCATAATTGGAATTTAATTATGTAAATTTCTATTTTTTAGTTTCGATAAAATTATAAGTCGCATAGAGTTTTCAAACTAATATTCAAATAATAAAAGGGAAATATCCTCTTTGATTCCCTTTGCTATTCCTTTTCCATTTTACATTCTCCTTATTCGAAAACTATTATACATTTACTTTGGAATAGAAAGAATCAATGAATTAAAATATAGTTAAAATTTGATTACAATGTTACTACGACATATATCATAATCATCATGAAATATTTTCAAGTGAATTAGAAAGCAATTTATTAATTGAATTATCTTTTAATTTGTAATAATATAGCATATTCACAGTATACCATCATGTGTCATATGTCATTTATATCATTTTGATTATATATACATAACACTTATATCTTATCATAATATATCAATTTCATTACTAACAAAATCATTCAATGTAATATTTTGGAAATTTCATTATTTGGAATATTGAGATTGAACTAAAACTGAGAACTTTTTTGCAGTAATTGATAACAACTTGAACATACTGAATTTGTGGGATTATTGATTAGAACTGAGAATTTCCTTATTCTTTTTCATTTAATATGCTTTTAGGTAATGCAGAATTGAAATCAAAGAAGTCGAACAAAACGATGAAGGAATTGTCAAATTGGGATGATGAACTGGATGGAATAGAAGTGCCTTTAGTTTTTGCTTTTTTTATACCTCTCGTTAGTTTTTGAAAATTCCATTTTATCATTATTATCAGATTGTAGCGAAATATTAAGCCATTTCAGATAACGTCCTTTGCTTTTTTTTCTTCCATTTCTTTTGTTTTAGCGATCCAAATGATTGCAATTGCAGTCACCTTAAAAATGTAATAAAGGAATTATTAAATTAGAATGACAATAAGATTTGTTAAAATTAAAATCAGAGTTTTCTATAATAACAACGTGTTTGTTAATTATTTGATGTGAAACTTACAGTGTATACAAAAAGCTGGCAGGATGTTTTAGTCATTAGAATGTGGTTTGGTTGTCTTTGCAAGTACTTCCGATGAGTAATTTAAAATGTATTTATGAATTTGTTTTGATAGTTTACGCTTTCTTTCACTTTTCTCTAATTTAGTTGACAGATACTCTTACATTAATAATGAATGTTCTGATTAATTTTTGTAGAAAACAATCTCCTCAAACGTAATAATGTGAAATTTTTTTAACCTTACCATAAGCTTAATTAATAATTAATTAGTCTAAAACTGCCTATTTATCCAATTTATTTGGTTTCTTTCATTTTATTATGACTAAATGACAAGTAGGGTGAAATTTAATATGTCAATTAAAAATGCTTGAATATTATAAAACTGTCACCATTTAGAGTTTACAATAATTTGACATTTAGTAAACTAAATAATATATTTTAGTTATTTAATTATAATTAACAAAAAATTAGAACCAATAAATAATTAATTATCAGAAACTTGAAATAATCTCAAAATATAAAATTATTTACAATATTCTTTGTTTTATTGAAATTTATGCTAATGAAATTGTTTTAGTCAGAGGATATGTGTGATTAATTCATTTTATGTACGATTCCAATACTGTCAATAACATATGTTAAATGACCAAATAACCTCTTCTTACTATCAATGACCAGATGATTTTTTGTATACATTACCTTCATTTATCATAGTACTATTACTTTCGCCAGCAAAATGACTGAATGCCTAAATTACTATAAACAATACCAACAAAATCGAAAGGAATATATGGCGTCTTAATTACTACAGAAATTAGTCTCACCTTTGAGCTACTAACAAAGACGACAAACTTGATGATCGATTTAATTAACAACATTTTCTGATAATTATATTATAACATCAAGAATAACAAACTTTCCCATCAAATAATTAAGCTTTCACTACTATTCGATTGTGCCAACCAAATCTCTCCCAAAACAAAATAAAAATTATAACATTGCTATATTATCAACCACTGTTAATATTATCAATACTTTTCCTTTCGTTTTCCTTTTCGTTATCAATTACTCGATTTCCCTTCTTTTTCAGTTTTACATTGCCTTCGGTGGTTATCTATTTGCTTCGCTTGAACCATGGAGTTATATGGACGCATTCTATTTTTGTAAGTACAAATTTTGATGTTTGAAATATCATTTTTATGAAATTTATTTAATTATACCATTATAATAATTCCTTTGAAGTTTCTATTGTTCGTTCTAATTTTACTATCAAAGTTAAACATAATACTGACGAAAATTCAATACTTCATTATTCCAAAATAATGATTAAGCAAAATATACATTTATAATCAAAAAATGTATTTCGATTTATTTCGCGCATTTCTTATTTTTGGTAAATATAATCGCTATAGGAAGTATATGATCAAGTTAGGTTTAGCAATTACAAAGTTGGAAGGGAAAAATGTATAATAACTTCCTTGCTTTCTCTTTTAGGTTTTGTTTCTATAACTACAATTGGATTTGGTGATCTTGTGCCTGAAAGTGAAAAGTATGTTTGCTTTATTTGTGATTGAAACTTTTACTGGAATAGCTAAATTTTCAAAGCTTATAATTATTAATGCTAATGAAATTGGCTTGCAGAATTAGATCGACATGCTGTTGAATATGATTTTCAAAATGAAAATATTTCGAAAACAAAATAACTTTTAACTTTCTTTGCTCAATTTGTTTTCAAAGAATTTTTTCCGAATCAAAAAACTCAAATATTTATAATCTGAAGTTTTTTGGTTTAAAGTTTAAAAAATCGCTGAATACAGCATTGGTAGAATCGAAGCGATCGCACGAGTATGTAGTATAAATGATTATTTTGATTATATTGAAATCTATAAGCAACAAGAAAGTTCAAATATGCCGAGAGGAAGCTATTCCACCCTTTAAGATGGTTCATCGATTCTATTTTCCGGAATCTTCCATTCAAGGAAAAGGAAAACAGAAAAACTAGCCGGATTTGAAGAATCAACCCAAAAAATTTGAACAGATATGAGGAATTTCTTGCTATGCATAATCAATCTATCAGTTTATTTCATGTTCATTAACATAAGTATTATCAATGCATTTAAAGATATGCACTGCTTATGTTGATATACCTGGGACTTGGCCTTGTTCTGACAACAATGTGCAGTGATTTGGTTGGTATTCAATACAAGCGGAAGTTTCATTATTTTGGTCGGAACTTTCGCGATACCGATATAGCACAATTACTCAAGCGAAAAGAAATGATTGAAGATGGATTAACAGTTGATCAGAATGATGAATTCTTAAAGCTATTTCTTAAGCAACTTCAAGAAGGGTAATTGCTATTATCACAAGGAGATGTTCTATGAAATAGCACTAAAGAAAAAAATTAAAATATCAGTTGATGATGCCAGCTTTTGAAATAATTATTTAAAAAATGTTTTCTTTTTATTATAGCATATTAATTTTGCAATTTAAAGGACTGTGTCAATAGAAGAATCAAGGTGGCATTTATGCAATAATGTATTGGAGACACCTACTACAGCCAATTATGATATCAGTGATGATAGCAATAGCGGTGGTTTACAGTGGTATGAATAATTTTGATGAATTAGTAAAAGGAATTAAAATTATAAATTAGCCGATTCAATTTAGAATTTAATCATTACTGTTTCTCTTTTAGCATTTTTCCCACTTATTTGTCATTAATTAATAAATTTCTGTGATGAGAAATGATTAAAATTCTTTTAATTAAAACCATTTAGAATGAAAATATACCAAGTAAATATTTTATATTACATTTTATTGGAAGGAAATTCCAAATCTTCAAAATTAAATCGATCAAAATAAAAGTTAATTACTAATTTCCTACTAAAAAGAATTAAGTCAAAGTGAAATAAATAAGAATTTGAAATGAAATCACTTCAAATTCAAATTATGAATATTATTTAATTATACAATTAGTTTATTCAACTTATAAATATATAATGATGTCATTATTTATAATCTTCAATTGTTAATAATTTTATATAAACTGAAACAAGTTTAAATTTTTCAATAGAATATATTATATTCTGATCACAATGTGAGTTTATTATTTTCAGTATGGAAGTACATAAGCTTTCTTGCACTGAGTATCCATCAATTACACTCCATGCAACTGCAAGTGTGCCATCTTCGTCGAAATCCCTGTAATGTCTACAAGTTCTATCGCGTATTATTTTAGTATTCATAAATTAAAATTTTATTTCAATAGTTTCTAATATTGTGTGACATTCAGTGAATGAAACTTTTATATACTAAATATATGAACTTTTCATTTTCATAAATTTTATGTGATATGCTCAAAATCCTAACAATAATTATTTACATTAATTAATAACTTCCATCCATTTTTCTCTTTCTCAAATGCTAATTATTATTTTTTTTTTACTTATTTATTTTCAGTGTATTTAATGAGGAAATAGAATCGAATGAATTTCTTAATAAAACGAATCCGAGTGAAATAGCTGGTCAAGTTATCATTATTTTATTTTTTTATCAATGAGAAGTTAATGCTTCATTTTGTTCATCATGAATCCTAACCATTTCATGAATTCTGTTAATTTCATTTCACTAATATGATAACAAAGGATTCTATTTATTCTATCATAATTAGTTTTTTTCTTATCTTTTGTTCTTTATTTCAGAACAACAGAGAAATTTTTCAAATTATTCATTTATTCAATCAGTACTATCAACAGCAAAATCACTAGAAAGAATTACCAACAAAAATTCCCGCAAACGATCATTTGCAATTGAGCGGTTCTTTGTAACTTCTTCATCTGAACGATTACCGAATCCAAAATTAATCGGTAAATTATTATGTAAATCTATTAGTCATAGTGTATTTCAGAGAGTGATATTACTGAAAAATTCATTCATTCATTTACTCATTAATTCATTTATTTAACTCGATTTCTTTCCTCTTAATTCATTATTAGATTATTGATTCCAAATTCTAACGAATGATATAGAAGATTATCAACTGCTATAGAGTCGTAAGGATGAATTTCCAGCACCAAATTCTTCGATTTTTACAAGGACACAGACGTCACCATCATCGCAACCATCAACTTCATCGCAACAACAATTACCGACGATGAATTCGTCGTCAATATCCGTTGCGTTTGTATCACCATCAAGCAGAGTAATATTTTTGAAATATTTAAAAGATACTCCATTAGAGGCAATGATCCATAACTATGTGAAACAATAGTTTAGCTCATTGACTCACTTCTTAACGATAGATTGTTTTGGTAATTTCTAGACGGATAATGGATGAATGCTTCTTCGCATTTCATTGCTCAATTGACCTTTTCCTAGTCATTTTTTTATAGGTTACCGGATTAACGTGCATGATGGAGCAGGATTCATATGCCGGAATGCTGAATGAGACAAAGAAATTGTTCTCAAAGTAAGTTATTCATTGTAAAAGGTCACATAGTAATTGACATTTATTGTTTAAATTAATTGATTTTCATTCGATAACTTTTGATTCTTAAAGAAGTGAGGATTTTTTATGTTAGTTTTCGGAAATTTCGAAAATTAATTTTCAATTTAAAGCAAAAATTTGATTAAAAATTTTTATAAACCTTTTGTTTTAGAACAAATTTCTCAACCTTTCTTTGTTTTTAATCAGAAAAAAAAACAGAAATTTTTTTAGGCCAGAAAACAGAGCCACAGAAATGTCTCTTAATGATTCAACGATGGGTACATATGAAAATGAGGACTATCCAATTGAACATGAACAAGTTGTTAGGTATTCATTTAATTCATTTTTAATTAGTACTATATTCTGTCATGTTTAATGTTTAATGATAATTTCATTATTTATAAGTTTTAATTTGAAAAAAAAAAGAAAGGTAAGTCATAAAAATATTCACCTTCATACAGATATTATTTATTTTGCATTATTAATTTCACTTTTTCACACTTATTTCCTTGTATTGAAAAAAGTATTACGTGAATATTACGTATTATCCGTGTCCGCCTCCTCACGTCCTTTTATATGTTTTTATTTTTAAAGCATATTTTCAGGTATATATTTAATTCTTTTCCAACATTATCAACTTATTGTCCTTTTTTTAAAATATAATTTATAAAAATTTTTTACCAATATTATCAAATTATTATCCTTTTTGAAATATAATTTAAGGAAAAAAATCACAACTTAAGTTGTCTTTTTGTTTTAAATATAATTAGTAAGTAATTTTAATTATTAGGCGGAAAAAATGTTATTTTTCAAAAGATAAAATTGGAAAATTAGAATATAAAATAGGTCAAACTATTATTAACAGAAGTAAAATCTTTGTCCTGTTCTTTTCTTCACTTTTTTCATTATAATGATAGTATGTTAGCAATTTGAAAGTTGTCTTTTACATTGAAATTTGATATTTAAGATAGCATAAATGTTTTCAGCGATAAATATGGATCTTTTTCAAAATTATCGCAACCATCGTCGTCAATATTATCATCTACCGGTCGTAGTACGCAAACTATACGACCCTCTAAGCTTGATCTAGACACTTGTGAATTAGTGGAATCGACTAATACCATATCGAAAATATTACCTGAAGAGGATGTTCAACAACCAATTATCTACTATCAAAATATTCCAATCCATAGTCTACATCAAAAGACGGTAGAAATGGAAAATGTTTTACAAAATCTGTTTAATGCTCCGGAATCTATTATCAGTCATAAACTTCCACCATCAGTAGTTGATAATAACTATTGCTTTGTGATCGATGGCGAAACGATCGGATCAGATACAATATTGCACGATGATATTCATTGGAGCCACACGAGTCGTCGCACGCAGTACTTTTATTCTAACGATTTACGCAGCTTTCATCGGGTCAATTGCATTAAAGCTAAAGGGAAAATTATCGCTGTGAAAGTTATTGGTTCCCAAAGACAAATATTCAGCACATTACATTCAATTCGAACCACTCCGATACATCAATCCCAGTCAATCAATTCTATACCACCTCGTTCGGTATCTTCTATTAGTGGTTTTCATCGTGATACGATACCACTAACACAGGTGTACGTCGTAACACAAATTTACAGTTTCTGGAAAACATGTCCGTCGTTTCGTCGTATTGTCACGTTGCTCGATCGAGTGAATGAAAATGATGCGGAAAATAATGATTTTCAAAAACGGATATTTGTGCAACATATTTGGCATAATGCGAAACAAAGAGATAAAGAGCGCGTGAAACACGAATTTAATCGAGATCCTGCAAGACTTCTTAGACCTGAAACCAACAAAACATCCATGAAACTTGCTTCGAATAATATTTTTTCAGAAAGGCGAAAAATGCTTTAATGATTCCATGTTACTAAAATATTTTCTCATAATGGATGATCAGATATTTAATGAATGAAATCTGCAAATTCATGATAAAAGTATTTTGAAAAATTAATTAAATCAATTATTGAAAAGTAGATGCAATGATTAGAAATGCAATCATTGGAGGAAAGTTGAAAGAAGGAAACAACTGGTGAAGAACGCACTTTCTTCTGAGTGACCTACGGATCATCCGTCTTGTATATATTACAATTTATGATTATCACTTATCGCGAGTGATACCCTCTTTTTGCTAGAGAAATTTGGTATATTCCAACAACCAATGACTCATTTCCATACTGCAGGAAAATTGTTTAATATAGAAGTGATTGATCTCGGCTCTTTATTATTAGAACGACTAAATTAACCGCAATTTAATAACTGTGCAAAGCTTCAGAAGATATTATTATTGGAATATAATAATTCGAACTATTATTATATAATTGTTTGGGTACTATCATACATTTTTGATGGACTACAACAGTTTTTACTGATGCTCAAATAACAATAATTTGATTTTGTTTGCAGGGTTTCGAATATTTTGTATATAGTAATTCTTTTATGATTCCATTTAAATATTGGCTGAAATGTTTGTTTGAAAAAAATGTTATAATCCACCAAAGCATTTGTTAGTTAGAATTTTGATGGTAAAACGAAACAAATAATATAATAAATTTTATACAAACAAAAAATGAAATTGGATAACAGAAAGTACATTATCGTAATTTGTTTTTAACCTTATTAAACGGGTAAAATATCAACGGATAAAATACATTCGATCATAGACTTTCTCTCAAATTTATGAATTAATTTAATCCCTTCCAAATTTCAATGTATTTGAATATCTTAAATCATAATTTTTGAAGTGATGAAAACTTAAATAAATTATTTATATCATTTGATTAGTATTGTTTTAAAAAATGTTTCGAATGATATATAATACTATTTGCGATAATATATTGACGTTATCTTACATTCTCAATATTTCTGTAAGTATTTGTTCCTTTTTTTAATCTTTACTTAAGCAATGAATTAATTATGCAAAGAATTAAGTCATTCAAAGGTTATTTACAAGTCAAAATGTATAAAATTAAATTATTTATCCTATAATTAATTATTATTTTCTATAAATTAAAATGTCTTTTGAAAGAGAAAAATTGATCAACGATATAGAAAACAGAAAATATGCTGAATTTATTGATGTAATATTTTGAAATTGTACAAAGATATATTATATTTTGTTTTATAAAACGTATTGTGTATTTATTAAGAAGTTTATATGTTAATGAATTTAAATGTGAAAATTGAAAAGTGCTCTTTGAAAGAGGAAAAATTAATTAATAATATAAGAGAACAAAGAAGCTAAATTTATTTATTAAATTTGAGATTAACAAATTTGTTTCTTAACTGTTAATTGTTTCTTCCAGCATTTTGTGTTGTCCGTTTGTAACTTTTCCAAAAAAAGGCTTAGGTTTGTTAAAGATTCATGTAAATTCAATTGATAAGTTATTGCAACTTTCTAGGGCAAGCTCCTAAGACTTTGTTGAATTAAGATTTCTAAGACAAGAGATTGTTTTATTTTATTGCTAGCTAAATTAGTCAATAACTGGAACAAATAATTAAAAATTCGAAGTGTGAGAAATAATGAAAACAAAGAAACGTTAGAGTTTTCCATCACTTATCGAAGAGCTGAAAACATTTTATGAAGTATGTTTGGACTGAGGAAAGATTTCATTTGAAACGCTTATAAATTTTTTCAAAATTAATTTTAAATTAATAGAAATTTTTATTATTCATTCAGGTTGATGGATTGCTTTGCTGCAGTAAACTGCATTGTGCATATTTCTGAAGAGATCGAATACTAATAATATTAGACCAATTCCATTAGAACAAATATTCCGGTTCATGCATTTTTATTCTTCCCTAATTTTATTCAAATTTGATCAAAAACATTTTTGTGTAGAAATTTGCTTATTAAAGAACTGACTTGAAATTTTTCAAGTGTAAAAATTGATTAGAACAGAGATTTTTACTGAAAATTATTATGAAACTATTAGTTTCATAGAGTAGTAGTGTCTTTAGTTAGTCTTAATTAGATGTGAAAATTTCATTGTTTCTGCTTTTGTTCTTTTGTTTTTTTATTAAAAAAACTCAAATTTGTAATATTCGTAATTATTATTAATTAGTTCCAATACTGGATTTGTAATTAATTTTAGAGTATCTCGAATATATGGAAGATATATATCAGTTTTTCATTGGATTACAAGTTCTATTAGCCCAGTTACGGAAAGTAAGGGCACACTAGATCTTTTTTCAAAATTTGAAATCAGGCCACTTTGGCGTTTTTTTTGAAATACAACTTTTTCGATATCTTTAATGACTTTTGAAATGAAAGAGAAATAACTATGATTAAAATTTTATTAATACTAGTTTTATACCGATTTACAAAAATTTATTTTATTTCTTTTACTTCACAGATGTCTAATTTTAATTTAAACTTTAATATTTTATCATAATTAAATCCAGTGCCTTTGTATAATTTCATAATTCAGTTGCATAATTTCAGATGCAACTGAAGTTCTGGCTTCGAAAAACGAATTTTTATGCAATATTTATGGAGAGGAGCAAAAGTTTGCCATTTTATATAAATATAATGCATTCAATATTCAGTAAATGCTTATAATTTCATTTTATATTTATCTTCACACTTCACATCTGAAAATTCATAAATTTGAATAAATGAAATGAATGAAAAGTTAAATATTATTTTTATAATTTTGCAATTTTAATCATATTTTCATTTGCCTTTACTTTTAACTGTCAACAATTCTTTTTACTTTATTTTATTTCAGGAAGAAAAAATAAGAATATCAGGCAAATTAAGACACAGAAACCATTTACACGGTAGAATGATCGATTGGGAAAATTATTGTTAACAATAATTATTCGTTTATTTTCACTCTTTTATATTTAGTTTAAATATCAATGAGTCTTATTAAGCAAAATATTTATTTATGAATTATATTTAATAAAATCATTTCATTCTTACCATATTCTATTTTATTTTTGATAGTCTCTTTAATAATTTATGAATTTTCACTTCCATAAAATTTTCCGACTCGCTAATATATCATACTTCTGCAGCCTTTATAAAATTATGTTATTAAAGTAATAAGATATGTTGTCAACTTAGTATGACACATTAAAAGATTATTTCAAGGATTTAATTCTTTTTTTCAGCTCTTTTTCTTTTTGATAGATAATGTTTATTATTTCAATTGCATAAAACGTAACATCATATGTATGATTTGAAATCGCAAACTTCGTTATTCTAATTAGAGCCATTTTTCTAGCCTACTTGAGTGACCCATTTTTCTATAAAGCTTTTCGAAGAAGGGACACGTTTTATTTGTAATAAGACTGATGGATGACTTAATAGAAGAAATTTCATTTCTATTTTAACTTTAAACTTTTCATTAAATTTATTGTATTTGTTGGATATCGATTCGTATTTAATTTTATAATTTGAAATAGTTATTTCACTAAAAAGTTATAGTTGTTAATGTTATGTTATGCTTTTGGATGATCTGATCTTAGTTGTTAGACGGAAAGGTAACGGTGTTCCGTTTCTTTAACTTATTTTGATGACTTTCATCAATGTTTTTCTTTTTCCATTAATCTTTAGTTAATGATTTTAATTGAGTTTCTTCTATATTAAATCAACTTCCGAGTATTTATTACTTTTCTTCCATTCGTTTCACTTATGTGACTACGAACAATACGGTCATCGCTTTTTTTGGAACGAAACAAATATCGCCCATTTTCTTTAATACAGATGACATCACCAGCTTATATTATATATAGCAGATTATAAATTCAAACATACTTTTTCATTATTCCATGCTTTATTATCAGCCAATAGTGATAAATTTTGTGTCAATCTCAGTAATTTTAATATATTATATGGCAAAACAATTTCATACTATGCGATGTTGTTTCACCACACTAATTTTTTACATTCAAAAAATTTATACTTAAACCTTTTGAATTTATACCTAAATATTCTTCAATATTCTTTTTTCTTTTAAACCTACTAATGCAAATCCTTGAAATTTTTTGATTTCCGAAAGACTTGTTTTTGGCAGTTTTTTTACTTGGAAACCTGAAAAATTTCAAATTCAAAATTTGCAGCACTAGGATAAAAACAACTAGTAAGATATGCAGATTTTTCTATGATAGTAATTATGCTCAATATTTCTATGACAATAATTATTCTAACGGACGAAAATCGTTTTGTTTGGGTTTTGTCTCCAGGCATTCGAAGACTATCGGAAACAAATAAAAAGTAGAACTGAATTTGTTACAGCAAATGTAGAGCCAATGAATCATGATTTAGATCCAAAAAACTAATTTTTCTAAACTTCATTTTCTTCCAAATACTTATCATCCACGTCTTTGTTCCTCATGGCAGAATAAGTAAGTGTTGCTTCCTTCCTTTTCAGGTAAGTTTGGGAAGCAATATGGTTTTCCGTATAATGACTGTAAAGTAGTAACTGGCAAACCAGGGAGAACTAATGAGAAAAATATATAAATTGAAATTCAGTGCGAAATAACGCATTGGCAAGAGCTGATTATGGGTTGACTTCAGATAATAGTAATAATAACGAATATTTTAAGCAGCCATCTCAAACCGGAAATAATTTATAAAAAATAAACAAGTTAATTCACAAATACAGATCAGGCTAAAAAAAAGTATTTTCAATCATATAAAATAAACGTAGAATGTAATTGATGTGACAAAGAAACCTAAACTGAATTAACTATTTAAAAAGAAATTGGATTTAGACAAATAATGCAATGCATCGTTTTCCTTTTCAACAATATAATTGTTGTTTCAAAAATGACAAAACCTTTTTCCTTTCCTTTATCCCGATGTTTTTGTTTTTTAACCCTTATCGTTATGCAACCAGTAATCCGATCTACACTCAATTTGGCAATAGTTTGAAATTATATGCAAATTTCAAACGAATGTCAAAAACTGTGAGTGGATTGAAAAGTTAAAGGATAAAATTTCATCACAGTGAAAAATAAACTACGCCACGTAATACCTTAAAAGCTACCAAAAAAACATAATAAAATTAACCATAATATCATTAAAAAGCGCAACATAATGATTAACAAATTTAAACCTGAGTGAAATTTTTACTTCATACATTTGATGCCATCAGTGTCACTAAGGGCGATACGGCGCGTCCAACAGCCAATTCCATATAAAAATAATCACGGTCGACTATAGAAACTATGTTTAACCGAATAAGTCGATTAAAAAAAAGCAAAAAGTGCTAATGTCGTTTGCTACTGTTAATTTTATTCTCATACTTTTCAGAATAATTTCACTGCTAGTGCTATACTTCCTGTTATTGATTCAAAATAAATAGAAATACTCACAAGGTTCATTCATTAGGGCATCGCTCAGTAGCTCCGATTCAGTCCTCAAGAAAGAAGATAAAAAAAGACGACGACGAATATCAGATAAGGCTCGAAATGTCTTCAATAATACACCTGTCACTGCTGTGCTCGAGAAAATACCCCACTGGTGCAAAACCTAAATTTAACAAGATTCACAAAACTTTAGAGGCTCTGAAAAAATACTGAACCGTGTTTTTGTATTATGTGGCAAGAAAACAACGTTTCTCAGATCTTGAATTGATAAGCATCCGACTCTCTTGAAAAATTAGATGACCCAAACCAAAACTATTCTTCCTTTGATGCCTACAGTGATACAATTAAATATCTAAGATTATCATTAGATACTTATTCAGAAAAGCGAATAATCTAATGCCTTTTAATAGCTTCTGTTCGAGAGGTTGCTAGAAAATTTTGTACATAAATATACCGAATTTATGGCATGAAAGAGATGTGCTGCTTCTTCTTGATGACCATGTATTATTCGAGCATGCAATGCAATATGGATAAGTTTTGGTCGGAGAGCCAAAAGCGCAGCAAAGTTATCAAGAGTCCAGGAATGTGGAGCCGCTCAAAAAACTTCGAATTTTAATGATGGTTTAATAAGATTTATGCTTGACGGTAGCTTAAATTTAATAATAATATGTTATTAAATGCAATTTGGAATAATCTTAATAGAATGATATAGTAACGATAGCACATTAATTTGAGATACAAATAAAAAGATCTGCGATAGTTCGGATTATCTAAATCATTCGCCTTCGATGTTATAGTTATTCATGTTATAATGAAACCACTGAACATCAGTTTACAGCATGTCATTCTTATCTATCTTAGATTACATTCCGCTTCTTCTGAAGCTTCGTCTTTGCCACTTTCACTACGGTATGTCATTTGAAACATACCAAACAATCTTTTTCTTTTAAATATCATTACTTGATATTAATCAGTAAATTTTATAATTTAAGCAAACACAATTTCAATTCCTCGAGATTTCAAATTATTTACTTGTAATTTCTTCGATCAAATTGAATATATGGTAATCACTCCATGCATATTCCCTTAAATTTCCATTAGTAACCATACAATGGACACTGAAGGCCATAGGACCGATTATTTCCTCACACAGACGGCGGTCTTCAATTGTAGTATTACTTAACAGCTCCCAGTCAATGATATCTGAATAAGTGGAAGTGATATACTATCTTCAAATTGTAAACATGAATCTTGTTAATCCCTCGAAAACTTTGTTGTCTTCAAAAGCCAAAAACTTCGTTAAGATTGCACAAGTCATTCCTTACCGCAGTTGTCTTCATCCAGCTTTAAAGGTCCAAATATTATCATAAATAATTGTCCTTGTTGAGCAATAGTCTTTTGAGTGCGCAAAATAACAGAAATCCAGAATCCATAGCACTCGTCATTTTTCTCACAATGGCTCAGGAAGAAACTTCGGAGGCGTACTCGGACCTAGAAATTGATTGAAAAACTGAGCTGAAGTGAAAGTTTTGCGATTATTACCTCTATTTCCAAGTGAGGGTAGTTTTTGACTTTTCTTGACATAGCACGGCTGAGAATCCCATTTAAGCCAGTAAATCGCATTACTGCCTTGAATAGTTCTTCACATTCATTGTACGTCCACCCTTTGCAAAACTAAAAAAAACAGCTGTTGGCTTTAAAAACCAATATAGAGAAAAAACTAAAATTTTTTATATGAATTCGACTTAACACACATTTTAGACTTGCTTGCTTTTCATACACATACCATTCATTATCTTTAACATCATGGAAAAAGGAAGATAAAAAAATAAAAAAAATTCTGGTTTAAACTTACCGCCATAAAACATCGACCCCAACCGTACCAGTTTTCGACATTTTTATTCTGGAAAATCAAGTATTTTAAAAATCAGTAATTATAAAAATTATAAGACGACATGAATTATCTATACTGTTTTAACCTTGTTGAAGAATTTTGCCAAGAAAATGTGGCCGCCGCGAAAGCTCATTACGATGCTGCAAGCTTTTAGAAGCATACCTGAAAGAGCTGAATATTACTTATATTTATTCCAAACTATAACAAGTCTAATAACGATTCTAAAAATGTTCGAATCCAACTGGACAACATTGTTGCGACCGTATGAAACAATGGCGGTTTTCGACTGGCCTTACAGTACTTGCATAACGAATTCATCAATAAAAACATCATATCCACTTAAAACTCAAGCTGAACTAACCCCAAGCATAAAATGGATCTTGTGCACTTTCAAAATCAACACAGTATACTGCAGCCGTTTCAGCGAAAAATCGTCGGCGTGTACCAGCCATTGATATGTATTCACGGATTTTGGTATTCAGCGTACTGGACGAAAGACTAAGCTGCTTTAACTGCAGTACTGAAATTGGAGCCCTGTTTGTAAAAAAAACTTGCAGTTAATTATGTTCAGTAGAAAATAAATTTCGGTCATGCAGATCAATATTATAGTTAGTATAAAAACAATTTTCTTTTTTTATATTTTGAATTCTTGAAAATTTTATATAAAACAAAACAGCAAAGTAAGAAACCTGGAATTCGATCAAAGATTACATAGAGTAATTCGGGTGGAAGCATTTGAAAAATTCCAAGCGCTGTATTCGAAATGGCATACGGTACCACATGTTCTACATTCAGTGCTAAAAGTTTTCATTTCCTATAATCATTCCTATGCTTTCCAACTTTTCGTAATAATCGCAATTTCCTAGGTTAGATTAACCGTCCTCGGATTTAAATGAATTTTTATTTTACATAGAGAGACGTAAAACAGTTACTTGATCCTGCATTACATTGCATAACCCACACACGGCGTTATAAATGGGCTATTACAACGTATTACAATATGAGATAAGACCTAACAACTCTCGTAATTACTTGTTCACCAGAAAAGCACAGAGTGGCTTTTAATAATTAAAGCTATTAACATCCCTAATCTATCATTCTTCAGCAAAATATGATGAGAAGTTGATTATATATATATATATATATATATATATATATGCAAAAATTGTGATACTAAATTTTGCTTGATTGAGGAATTCATGATCATTATACCATTTTCTTTATCGTCGAAGAAATCGTAGCATGGGACCAGTCGACTGGAAGAAATCTTAATGGCATCCAGTGTTCCGTACGCTTTCGTTTTTTTTTCGTTTAACGAACAGTTACTTTCTTCACTAGTTCGACGCTTACGAACAGCAAAAAAATTTGTGATTCGATCCTTCTCGGTATTTTCGGACTAAAATTGATGAAATAGAGAAATTGATGATATTTACAGCCATCGTATCAATTCAATCAATTTAAAATCATTCAGAATGCATCATAATATTATTTAGCAATAGAGGAATTTTGTTTCAATAATGTCTCTCAATCTCGTAAATACCGAGTCCGAAAATATACTTGAAGAGTACTGTAATATAATTTCCAAGAACGAATATGATGAGAAAGTGCTTTAAGCTTTTAAAGTCTGATTTTATACTCATCAGAGGGAAACAAATTTTTGCTCGGATTAAGTCTACCAAATTATTTCGTGTTCATTACCGAAAATCGCCGTCAGCGGTACTTCTATTTTCGGAAATATTTTTTACAGAACAGGAGGGTAAATGCGCATAGAGTGAAATACGAGACAAATTACTGAAATTTAATGAACTAATGCCAAAACAGCAATTGTTCGTTGGGTAATAGTTTCCTTGATTAATTAATTCTTATTCAATCCTTACTCTTTATAAACATTATTGCTACAGGGTTTCACAGTTCTTTTGTTTTTTTAAGCAATATATTCTCATCGCATGAAGAGAAAATGTGAATTCATTTTAATGAGAATTTTTGCGCTGCCTGCTCGTAGAACTCCTGGAAGTTATTGTGCTATTTCGGATAATATTTTTTTGTAATGTATTTTGTATGATTTTTTTTGATTAACTTGAGCTGGACATTATCCTACTATAAATCTGACTACTTCCAAAAATAAATTGCCCCCAGGACACTTCCTGATTCTGAAGAATCGATATTTTTCTGGCCTACGATGATTCCTGTGTGCGGTTCCAGCTTTCCATCTCCTTAGCAATCCAATATCCTTTGAGTTGGTACAACTATGCAATGATTGCTGGGAAACCTGTCAAATAATTGTTAGACTTCAAATTCGTATGCCTGTCCTTATCTGCATCTATTCACTTTGTTGTCTTGCCTTTTGGTTGATCTCTTCAAAAATTCCAGCATTTGATTGACTCATTTGATATTTGAATTTGCTTAAGAATTCTCCATGAATTTTGCTATCTGCATGGTAAAAGAATCGCTCAACGAAAAAGATTGAGCTGCTCAACATATATTAAATTTCAGTTTAGGAACGTTAATCATATAAGCAATTTCAAGAACATGATTCATCTATTTTCAACATAAACAATAAACTAATCTGAGTGCAATTTCATGTATGGGTCAATTTTCCTTTTTATCAGCCTTATGAATCTCGAATTTTCCTTACTGATTGCTATCAAATTAAAGTTATGATTTAAAAAATGTTACCTCATTCCTTGTAAAAAATCCCTGCTTTTATCATCATTATCATTGTCATCATCGACGAAGTAATATTACAACAATTTTTCAACTATTCTTTGCAAATCCGAGTGCAAGTGCAACCAATAATCCACAAATATTTCTTACCATAAAACTATTTCGGTCGTCAGTTGCATTCCTCGATATTTCCGCTGGATCGCTGTTGATACGGCGTATATCGTAGATCTGAGCTAGTACTGGTACTTGCTCGTTATCAATTTGAGAGGTCAACATCCGTTGCATATGATGGTCTGAAAATAAGGGAAAGAAATCGGCTCAATTCATAAATTCCTGACAGTAAATAAAATCGATAAATTCTCCTTCATCCTGTGGTATTCATCACCTCGATGTGACAAGGATAAAGATATAATGTGACATCACTTTTATTTGAAATAGATTTGGCGGATGCCGAGCAGTACATAAAACAGTGGGAAAATTTGATATCTTGGAAGCGATATTGCAAAGTCACGATTACAATACGTATAGCGTAGTATTATTTTTTAGGACAATTATAACAAAAATCTATCATTGAAGAATTCTCGGACTGACAAAACAAAATCTCGAATAATACAGATATGAAATTTCGAACTTTCAGGAAATTATTTCGAAATTTCCGATTTTTAGGAATGAGGACATTCAAGTTTGTTCACATACTACTTTCAGGACAGGTACTGCGAACTTTGAGAATTGATACTCTAAACATCTCAGATTTTTCACATTCAAGTAATCATTTTTAAATTTGAGGACGAACATTTTGAAATTTGTTAATGTTATGAAGAAAGTGCAAAAAATGGAATTAAATTAAATTCGAAGAAGAAAACACAAGGAAAGAGTGGAGGAAGAGGAATTTTAAACATCCGAAAAATTTCGAACTTCCGAGAATAAATTCAGGAAATTCCCAACAAATGTCCTATAATTCAGATGGTTTCTTGTTAGCAGTGAAATAACACGTCAAAAACAACTATCAACGCATTTTTCCATGTTACTATCAAGAGAAATCTCACAGAACCGCTAGAAACACCGCTTAAATCGTAACAGACACATTAACTAAAATGAGTACGTGCATTTGCATACAACCATTTTAAAAGATTTTTGTCTTGCCCATGCGAGCGATTTGGCAATAATAAAATTTTGAAATAAAATAAAAGCACTTTTCCGAATTTTTAACCAAGATTACGAAGAATGTGCTTGTTGAGGGTAAGATTTCTTTTCCGGATTTCCAGAATATCCTCACATAATTAATATTCAGTATATCCCTTGCAGTGTTCAGAAATTTCAGAGTGCCTTCATACAATATTAGTTGATATCTCGAGATATTTTCACGTATCATCTACTTAGTTCACATATTCTTTTTCTTCTTCTATTCGTATCGTTTGTATAATAAGCCTCGCTTTCTTTTTTTAGATACATATATTTGGCGTCATATACGTGCCTCTACCTACGTGACGTAGCGAATATAAGCCAAAAAAACGCAAGAGATAAGCCATGAAGAGAACTCTTTAAAATGCCTTGGTAGTAAGTTTAGATTTTAATAGTTGTTATTCTAAGAACTATATTTTTACAAAATTCCGCTTAATATCGACCGATTTTTCTTTGGAAAAGATAAATATTTGAACCGAAAAAATCCTCCTGATATCGATAGCATATTGATATTTCTTCAAATATGTCCGAACTCATTTCCTAGTACTATCTTTAAAGTCCATTGACAAATCGTTTGCTCCCCTGTTCGAAGAGTTCTTTGACAGGAAATTCTCTCTTGTTGCAATAATCAATGATATGAGTGATAGAATCAGAAAGTTTCGCAGCAAAAATTTCCTCGTCATTTATTTAAGCTTTATGAATGAAATAGCTTATTACTAGAATGGGTACCCATTAGATTGTTCAGAGGATGCGTGAAATGTTTGTTATGAGGTAATGTAAAAGTCATATCTTGAATTATTGACTTACTTGAATATTTGAAAACCTCAAGTTGCAAATTACTTCATCAATATATTTTTATTTCATTTTATAATCTGTAATCTTAGGTTTATCTATTTCCATACGTTAAGCTGCTTAGATTTGCAATCAATATATCTTTTAAAGAAAGGTAACTGAAAATACTTTAAGATTTTATGTAAAATTCTATTAGTCTTAAAAATTAATGAGACACAAAGGAAAGCTAAAATGGGATCGAACATTCTGATAGCTCAATGATTATTTCTTCACACAAAAGATATAAATGGTAAAACTTATAAATGTCACTCAAAGTGTCTCTTGAATTATCCTACTAGAACTAAAAGTAATAATAATACATTAAGAGCTTCATGTTTTAAGCATTATGCCTATCAGCCGTCATTTACGAATACTAAAATCATACACTGGATGAAGAGTGTAATTCAGCTAAACAACAATACATTTTAGTTCGATCAAACATTGTAAACAATCATTAGACTGTCGATCAGACGAAGAATGCCAAGAATCGTAAACATGAATAGTGAATCCTTTTAAAATTCAATCAAGAAGGGTTTTTTCATGGGAATTAGTTATACTTCAGATCTCTTCGCTAATTTGTCAATTTTCAAAATTTTGATCAAAAATATAAAAAAAAGTCATATTGTTCAAACGATAATATCTGTTGTCCAGAATCCATTCAAGAAGCAACGCATTGTTTACACGGAGAAACATTCTTGATTAGTGCTGTTCCGGTTTCATACTCATCAACTGCAAATTGTCCGGATAATTGTAAATGCTCAAACCTCAATAAATGAATATGCATTTTGTAAGAAAAAAATACGTTGACATAAATTTGTCCCGACAATAGGTATTTTTTCTTCCCATTTATTTGTTAACATCGATTAATGCTTCTTTACCCAGCATAGATATGCTCGTATTTTGGAACATACTGATTATTGATTTTTTGATCGATCAATAAATTCCTCTCTTTCAACTATGGATATAATCGTATGCTAATTATTGATTTTTTCATTTCTTTGCAGAGAGACCCATATCATAGATTTGCAAATGATAGACTTCTCTATTGTGATGACAATGATTTCGCATGTCCGAGGGGTTATTTATATAAATAGTCATTACTTAATGACAGATTCATTTACTGTCATTAATAGATTTTTGTCCAACAGGAAAAAAGTCACAGCTGCTAGCACAAATTATGCTAAATGGTGAGATTTTGATAGGAATTAATCTTAATAACTTTTGATATTTCATCTATTATGATCTTCACTGTGCAAAGTTATCGTTATGCAATATAATGACGACGATCCCTAACATATAATTAAATTCAATTAAAAATGTGTAATTTCTACGAAAGTTCTAAGTGTTTCACTTATCTGTCTGAAATTTCCATAATTTTTCTGCAAAATATTAGCTAATAAGGGTATGTATATTAATTGCTGCACTATAAATAGTGGAAAATGATTGTTATACATACATTTAAAACAGGCGAAAAAGAAAATGAAAGAGGTGATTTTTGCAGTATTTGAGCAATTCTTAATCTAGTTAATTTCAATTGTCTGTTTATTCGATATGCGATTGAATTAGTTTTGATTAAAATTCAGTACTTACCTTCAAAACTTGTCTCAGAAATTAATAATGCACGATATTTGCCTTCGATATACTAAACTTCCAATATGATTTTTTTGCTAAGAATTTCCACTAATTTTTATGTTTAAATTTTAAAAATTTCAAACGCGAGTGTTGTATTCGGGGATCTGTTTATTTATATCGATTGGATAACAAGATATGTAGAAACCTTTATAACTCCAAACTATCAATATATATGCTACAGAAATAAACAGAAGGACAACAAATAATTCAAGAAAAAAAGCAAAAAATGATGGCAAGATACGAGATTAAAACCATATCTATATTTGTCAGAACCCGTAATAACATATAAAAAAGGAAGAAAAGAGAAAGAGGAAGAAAACAAAAATGGCAAACATTTGGTATCATAACACGCTATCAAGCTCCAGGACAAAAAATTGACAAGCGAAGGACAGTTTACAGAGAAAATTAACATGTTTAAAAATAAAAGAGAAAACCGCCCTGAAGGTCAAAACATTCAGATTTGAGTAGATAAAGGAGTTGGGGAAATTTATCATGCCAGGGCAATGAGACAACTATCTAGATTATCCACAACGAAATTTCAAGCCACTCAATACAGTTTGAACTTGCAAAATTCTAATCTTTTTGAGATTCAAGTTTTTAAATATCTAAGCATAGTTGCACCGCTTATAACATGTTAGAAAAATAATTTTTATAAATTTTTGTTACAAAGCTTTTCTATTTTGCGCTATTACATGGCAACAGCAGTAATAGTTATAAACTTACATTTGACAAAGAGGTCCTGGAATCAAAATG
Organism: Cercopithifilaria johnstoni; assembly: GCA_916381525.1. Classification (NCBI taxonomy): domain Eukaryota; kingdom Metazoa; phylum Nematoda; class Chromadorea; order Rhabditida; family Onchocercidae; genus Cercopithifilaria; species Cercopithifilaria johnstoni. Next base: position 191,229 of record CAKAEH010001281.1, read on the forward strand.
AAAGACGTATTCCAAAATCATATAAACTTCACTGTACAGTATCTCATAATCATACAGAGCTCCCGTATTTTACTTTCTTGGAAATTAATTACAGAGGTGGATCAAACATGAACAAAATAAAATAAGTAGTTAGTAAACATACGGCCGTAAAGAGACAATAACTTAACGTTCGGCACTTATAATTCAAGCGGCTCCTTTTTTGATAACATCCATGACTTGTTGTTTGTATGTATCCGACAAGCCAGCTTGGAAAAATAATAACACTGTTCCATCCTGAAAGGCACATTAAATTACAGTTGCTTTTATTAAATATATCGGACATGAAATCATTTAAGCTGTTTTAAACTCTTATTTCAAATACAGATGATTTCAAGAAAAATATTTGAGAAATTAAAATTTTTTTATACCATATCATTTATTTTTTCCTTTCTTTAAATCGCATAACCTGCTTTGAAAGACTTATGATAATCTCAAAGTTTCGTATACTATACCGTCAAAAATCTGTTTCTCAAAAAACGTTGATTTCTAATCTAGTCATTTCTTTCAAAATTTTAATTAAACAAACCTGATTTTCACACCTCATAATTTGGAGAACTTTCTTAAGATCTATTTTTTCTTTCTGTCGTCCCAGTTGATAAACTAATTTTGCTTTATTTAACCACTGTTCCCTTGTATTTCCGATGACAGATGCCAGAACACGACATGGAAGATCGTCATCTGCAATTTTAAAATTTCCAATAAAGTGACAAAATTCACGGGAAAGAAATTGTTAAAAACGACTTGTGAAAGCGCTAATAACCTAATAGCAAGTCAACTGAAGGCCAAGGGCATGAAAATAGGATCCATTAATCTCATCCTGGGGATTTCTGAACAACTGATCCTAGATATGTGGTTAATCTAGACTATTCATATCTATTAGAAAGCCGTGAATGTTTCAAAATTATCAGAAACATTATAACTTTATAAGATCCAACTGCTAATGAAAAGTTACATTTTATCGAATGTAGCAATTAATAGCACAAATCAGAATTTTTGCGCCTACCTAGTATGAGCTGTTTATAGCGATTAACAATGGCAGGTGTACCATATTTTGGTGCCGTACATTTCGGGTATGCAACCAATGTGAATGTATAGTCTTCGAAATCAAAGGACTTCCTCGGAGGCAAGATTTCGATCAAATGTTTCTCCGAATTTTCATCGACCTCAATATATTTGATACAATTAGGAACATAGCTAACCTTTGAAATAAACTATAGAATCCTTTCTTTATCCAATTCAGCAGAAAAATAACAGGCAATTGAGATATGGGAAATACGACTCTTAAAAAGTAAAGCACGCGAACAGGACAGGATAATATATCAACCCCTAAAGATCAAGTTTGCCAAAGTAGATATATTAAACATAATGAACGAAATATTAAACATAATAAACGGAAAGGTTTATGGTCGTTTAAAGAGTCTATCGTTAGCTCCTTTCAGTAAATAAATAACTGTAATCGAGAATTAGCATTACTACAGCTCGAATATACAATGAAAAAGTAGTCGCGGTAATCTTACATCATCATCCTTAGATGACGTGCTCAAGGGGGATGAAATACAGCTTCCAGAAGAAAACGAGCAGTGTTCTCGTTCTTCACCTGCTGGCTGCTTAGAATGGATTCTCCCAAATGGTACATTAACTAACAAAACCACAATATCAATTGCATCAGGTGATAATTCGGTCTCTTGAGGACATCCAAATAAATTAGATCTGCAAGTAATATGACTTCGAAATATTAAAAATTTATTTCTTAAAACTTGTTATACATCCTTCTCCTTTTACAAACTTTTCTTCTAACAGGTCCTTCGATCTGGATAATTTTCTCTAGACGATATTAAAATCCCCTAAATTTTTCGCTGAAAAACTTTTAACAACATCTTTTCTTGCATTCTGCAAATATTTTGGTAAAGCATCACTTCCACAGTTGAATAAACTGCAGCAAAAAAATAAATAATAACGTGGCATACTGTAATGCTACATTAAACACTTACACAAAGACGTGTCGATATTCTTCTGCATATAACATACGAACACAACCCAATGGCAACAAACTGGAAAGTGCAAGCAGAAAACGTTTAGCTACAGCTTCATTATGGCATTTTAGAACAATCTAAAAAAAGACATTTCATATAAAAAAATCACTTTGAACGCTAAAAATATCTTATCCATATTATACTAATCAGCAGGAAATTATGATCCAACAAATAAGTCTAGCAGTTCTTCATCCCTTCTATAAAATAAAATGCAAATTAACCTGACCGCCGGTAACCAATTGTGTCAAAACAATTTCCAGAACACTTTGACCATTAACTTTCGGTAAATTTTCGAGTATGTGTGCAATTTGTCTCAATGTCTCAAAGCAATCCAAACGTCTTGAGTAACTTATATCGTTAGCATTTGTCCTGTTATCAACTTTTAGCTCACGTTCTTTCATTACAAGCATATCCTGCGTTGGCACTCCTTCCAATAGATATTCTTTACAAAGACGTGTTTGTGTACGCAAAATACAAACCATAAACCTAAAAATTACATAACGAAGATTGTCGAACAGAGCCAACACTGTTTAAAAAGAGTAATAGAACATCATTTACAGATCGAAGAGATGTGATAGTCCAAAATAGCATCATATAGATATGACAGGTAAAGTCAAAAACGTGATGTTATAATCACTAGTAGATGAAACGGTTATACGGCAGATAGATAATTTGAGAATCGACTTCGAGAAAATTTTTGAGAAAATGAGAATTGAATTTGAGAATTTGAGAAAATGTTGATTTGATACGGGGCCGCAATTTAATTAGTGCGGCTGTTTCAGGTCCACTAATCATACGCCAAAAAAAAGAAAAAAAATTAGAATCAAAACAAAGCTTTACATGTGCAATTGTGTAAAAATATCTGCGCGGCCGGTGATTATCGCCAAACTTCGTGACGTATCCAATTCAAGCTTGGCAACATGAGCACGCAAAAAGTGTGCCGGCAACAGTGAGGCACGTGATGCTGCAGCTTGCTTTAGCATTTCACTAGATGGGTCACTTTGTTCACGGTCAAAAACCATGTTCGATTCCATCTAAAATCTTTTATAATTGAGAAATTTTAAAAAAAGATTAAAAAAGGAATAGTGATATAAAAACTATTACTATTCAGTAATTCAATACAATGAATTCTTTCAAAGCAGAATTTGAATATCGGATTCTACTGTATATGGAATTCCTTAAATCATCTAGCCATCTATTCTCTCTTATAATCTTTCACTCGCCAAAAATGACCCAAAATAAATAACTTAAGAGTAAGTTTGTGACTTGCAGATTTATTATTTAACATAGTATTAACCTGCAAAAACCGAATGGTAGATGACATTGTTGAAACAAAAAAGTGATAATTGCTCGTGATGAATAATTTGTCTATGGATACAAGGATAAACGAGAAAAAACGTAAAAAGCCACGTGCTTTGTAATCACGTAACCTGAAATTACAGATGAAAAATTAAAGAAATAAATCCTTTACATAAGAAAAACATCACGAGGATAGGTTAGATTTGAAATTTTATTGAGTAAGAAATGTAACCAACAATAATCTACCTCGTTACTAAAACTGATTTCGGAAATATAAGGTATTTCAGTATTATGTCTCATTCATTACTCAAAGCGATATGCTGTGTCAAACCAATCCGTGCATATGTAATAAGAAATAATTCTTATGCACATAAAAGGAAGTATGCACATAAAGTAAAATTCAAACTAATGAAAAGAAACATTGCTACGCTTCAAAATCAAAATTTACAAAAATGACATTTCTCTTTACATAGATCAAAGATGACTGATATAATAATCAACCTAAACGTATACGACAATGTATAGCCATGCTCATCATCTCCAAATAAAATTACACCATCCTTAGCCTCCGTATTTACTTCCTCCCATGAACTTTCCCATTTTTTTGTACCCTGCGGTGTAACACGAGATTTCATCGGACTTAGTTTAGGCACATTGTCCTTCGGAGTAGTTGTTACTTCACAACTTAATGAATGAAGACATGAATACTTTACCAACTGAGACACTCGATCATTTAACGCAACCTGAAATATGGTTGAAAAGCATTCGCGAAAACCAAGTAAAGAACATAACAAGAATTAAACGATTTTTCCGAAACCTATAAGTTGGTATGGAAAATTAAATTTAAATTTTCAGAACTTTTTACTAACTGATTAACACATGTAATTTTTTACATAACTTAAGAACTTTGACAGAAAATCTATTACATTTGAATCCCTCTTCTTCCAGTAATTATCTTAAAGGACGATAAAAGGCAGAAAACACGGAAATGTAGATAGAATTTTCTAGGGGAAACAGATACTCACGATGCATTCGAGAAATTTATCTAATACCTGTGTAGTAATATAACTTATTCTGGCTTCAACATCATCCGTAATTAGACCTGTGCCATCAACGAACGATGTACAAGCGACACAACGTGGCTCGCCAGTTAAATGAGCGCGAAAGTTCTCTGAAAAAAATTGAAATTAAATTAGATAAAATTAGACGTTCATATCAGTTTGCTGAACGATATGTTATCTGATAGGGTTCGATTGCACAACTGATACGTAAAAATGTGAGGTATAAAATTATCGACTAAAACTGGCTGCTACTACAGGCTCAAAATCCCATTTTTCATTCCATTATTACATAAGTTCGGAAAGTTCGCTGAACTTAATCGTCACTAAAAAAATGCGAATGTTCAGCGAAATTATATTTTAGCTTTGTTATGTTATTCGTATAAGTTATGCAATTTTGGCTGTGCATATGTTTTCTAAAAAAGACTGCTCATTTTTTCTTACAAACAAAATTATTATAGCACTTAAAACGCTGGAAAGGATTTATATGGAACGTGAAACCTTATGTGGACATTTGAATGATTGATGTCTATGTCGTACTTGATGCCTTTTAAGTTCATTTTCGCACAAAAAATGATATTGAAAAATGGAAACTAACTGGCAGAAACAAATGTTGATGATCCTTTACCCGTAGTTGGTAAGCAGTAATCCTGCCGAAGATTTTCGGGTATTGATTGTGTTGTCATTAAAACTCGGGGGCCATGAGTTTCACAGAAGTAACATAGTGACAGCACTGCTTGCATGGCAGTACTTTCGCTCAACGTTTTCAAAAATAACCAAAACCTGAAACTTAAATCATTCCCATAATAATCAAGTTTTAAATACAAAACATTAGAAATCAAGTGTCAATGACGCAAAAAATTAATAACGTAACACATGTGAAGCTACTTCAAAGTTTTTCTCAACCAATAGTGTTTATAAATGCAAAGGTAAAATATAAGAATATTGTGTTTTGAAACTGAAAAGGAAAACTTGGAAATCATAACTGAGATATGATATCATTTTAAATCAGAGAATTTTAGATTGATCTGGTATCGAGTCACCAAGTCAAACAACTCACCCATTCTTCTTAAGTGGTTACAACCAATGTTTTCTAACTGAAATAGTAGAAAAAGAAGCAAACTAAACGCCAAGTTACTTTACGTTTTTTATCCTGCTTGTGAAGGATGTGAGGAGAAAACGTCATAATTAAAATTACTTGTGGGTGGGTTTCATGAACACTTAAATACTAACCAGGAGATTACAGAGTGAGGGAGAATAATTGAGCTAATTTATGTTCTGCGCCCAACCAAGGAGAGCAATTCGAACCAAGGAGAGCAATTCGAACAGTTTCAAAATTTTTTATGGAAAACACATTTTGGAAAAGGTTTTATAAACACCACAGAACACTTCCTATGCAGCATCAAAAACCTTTCGCCGATAGCACTATTTCCTCAGGGAAAGTCAGGTTCTCAGTGTAACTGGTGATCTACTCGGTTCTGAATCAAACTGGGAACTGATTTCACCAGAGAAATTAATAGAATATAAAATATCTAGCATCCCCTGTCTTTACGTTTAAACTTTTCCACTTTTCCATTGATCACTGAGTTGTCTTCTTCATTATATCCTGAAATTCTGTGTAGTTGTTTGTCTAGTATTCTGTGTTCGATGAATCGACCTCGATATAGTAAAGAAAATATCTTCAATCTTAATTTAGTTTCTTGAATCACTGTACACTGGCTACGTACTGTAGTTTCTCCGTTTCATTAAAATAATTCACCATCAGTTTTAACAAATTATAGTAAAACATATAATATAACAATAACAAATTAGAAGAAAATGAAGGGATAAAAGATTTAATTTTCCTATTCATTCTTCTATAAAGCCATTCTGTAATTTCCTGTTAATCTAGAAAATTTTTAGCCTTGATTAAAGAAATTTTAACTCACAATACAGTACAAAAGAGATCAATTTATAATAACGCCAAAAAAAGAAATTTCAAAATTCTAAAATCTGTATTTTTTAAAGAAATATATCATAATTGAGGCAACGAATCATGGCTTTATTAAAATGTGAACAATGAAATACACCTGAAACAGTAAGAATGCAAGGAAAAGCAATCGTAATTTAAGCTATAGCTACTCCATAATTGTTCCATAGTTTCACGTGTTGCCCTAAATATCACCATCTGAATTTTCTTCACCAGAATTACTGCTTTCTTCTTCGGTACTGGATTCGAACGTCCCTTCAGGTAATGAGTAAAGTCGTACTGCCTGCTGAAAATAAGAAAAAAAGAACTAATCAATTTACTTTATTCGTACATTCGGAAAAATATACTTTTCAGTCTTTATTTAAGTAGCAGTGCTGAGAACCCAATCTTATAATATGAACCATATAAAACATGCCAATGAAGCGTTTAAGTGTGAATATAACACATCAGAAGAACATAAACGGGGCAAACATTTAATTTTATTATCTTCTATCCCTAACCAAATCTAGAAAATGATGAAATAGACTACTTATTTGACTGAGAGATAAATCCATTTCCTATTAGGATTTACATTCGTTATCATCTGTTGGACATTACATACAGACTCCTCTGATTATCCTTCAGTCCTCAACAGTTGAAAAGACAAAATTCGAACCTTATTTGGATCTTTTAGCAAAAGATATTTTCCCGGTGGTTGCTTCATGCAGTGATCAATAATACAACGCAAAATGCCCCACGCGTTATCCAAATTCAATGTAATATTTGTCGCAAATTCAGTTGGCTTGTACTGTTGAGTGCCGAGAATGACGTGGCTAGCACTGTTGCGTATACTCAGCCTTGAAACGTAACTAAAATTCATGGGATTATTATTGGAATTAAATAGAAATTTCCAATAGCAGAGATGAGAAAAAAAGTGAAAAAAAAGACAATCGGAAATGTTACCCAAAAATTGATAAAACAAGTTATCATGATTAAGACGAAAATCCAAGAACTTCCACTATAATAGCAGATATTGTAGTACCAACAACGTAACTTCACGATTGTGTATTTTTACAATCATGTTAAATTACTCTTTTCCTGCGTCGTCAAACTTCTTTTAACCTTGTAGTTTGAATCTTCAATAGTCACTGCTTCCAGTTCTTGAAATTTCATCCGAAAAGTAGAACCTACCCAAATTTAATTTGATCTGAGCCAGCCAAAAGTGCCTGCAGTGTCCATTTCGCTAGTTTGCAGCTGTTATTTTGTAGTTCGGTAGCAAGCACAGCACCTTTCTGTGTGTCCAGTTTACTTCTCCAATCGACACCACTGGCCATCTGGAAATTTAATTTTCAAACAACCTAAATTTCTTTTGATAAATTGCATTATTGATTGCGAACAAAAGTGTTCATTTTGTATTTTACGATCATTATTTAAGTTTATAAATCTTGTCCCTTTTGGTTTGAATATTTTCATATTTTAAAATTAAAGACTTATTTAATTTTAACCCTTGAGTCCCATTCATTAAATGCTTTAATAGTCAACATTTGTGTTTCGCCATTCGGTCCCAAGGTAACACCATCATGCTCTGTACGGCAAATAAGACGAACTTCAACACCATCTGCTTGACGTCCCAAATACCATGAACGATACCTATAATTAATTATAAATACCTTTATAAATGTAATTTCTAAACATCGAATTTTTGATTATGACGATGTTTCGCTATCCTAGATTTCCTAGCTCCAATCCATATGTTTTCTGCTATACTCAGACAAAATTCTGTAAAAGAAATTCGGATCTGATAAAAAGAGTCTGTACAAGCACAAACTGATAATTCTGCTCAGTTAATCAAACAATCAGCACAGCAATGAATACCGTAAGAAGTTTAAAGTAAAACGATAAATTAGTATGTCAAAATTGATCGAAGAATGCAAAACCAGTGAACGATTTCAAAAGCAATTGGTACCTTGAATTTTTGTCAAAACATGCATATGTATAAAAGACTGAAACATCAGACAACATCAATAAATCTAACAAAACAGGTTCTAGTTTGTCTAGACTATTAGTAAGAAAAAAAACTGTAACATCAATATCTAGAAATAGTACAAAACTAACTTGTATGCAACGCACGAATCCGCATCCGTATCACCTTCATCGAATGGAAGACGTGGATTATCATATTTGAACGGTTCTTCGTTCTGAAATCCAATTGCGAAATACAATAATTGCAGTATTATTAGTATTACTTGACTGGCAAATGTCTTCAAGGTACATAAACTCACTCTTTTGAGCACCATTCGACGGAAATTTTGATTTATGTAGAGGGCCTCTGTAGCAAGATTACGTGGATGATTAATACTTGTGGTATCGTCACTATTTGGAGCATCCGGTGAAGTTTCGCTCACTGTTAAAGCATCTAAAATTCAATATCGTGAAGTGTGTCTGCATACCGTGAAATCTGTGAAAGATATCTTTCAATCATATGTCTAATCGATTAAGCGAGTATGTTATTAACCCAATGGAAATAAATCTAGGTCACTTTAATGGAAGAGCTTTTCCCATATTCTTATCATGGGATATCTCAGGAACAATCATTGAGCATAACCGAATTATATTCACGGAAATATACCGCCTGAATAGGCATGCCATGAAAGTATATTAGATAGAATTAGCGAGAAAAAAGGCACATGAACATACCAACTGGGTTTGAAAAACCACCCGTATCGCGTTTATCAAAAAACAGCTTATCACCAACACGATAAGCGATAACATCCCAACTATATACTGATCGAGTAGCTGCCATCAGCGTTGCCAATATCATATCTGTTGCAAAAACATTCCCAGCATTTTCTTGAGCTAACTGGAAGCAGTTTTTTACTAAAACTATACGGTCGGTTAACCGTTACTAAGACGACATACTGAAATTGATCTTAACTGAGTGAAAAATATAAGAACTTGAGGTAAGGAAATTTATGCAATCAACCTTCTGGATTATAGGATCTTCGGTTGTCGTTAAATTATAAAATGTACCGCCACAACGTTGCAATGGCTTTTCCGTTCGTACCGTAACACGATCAAACGCTTTGTCATAATAATAAAGTTGACCATAACGATGGCCATTTCTGAAAAAAATTTTAGTACAATTGCAAAATCTTGGGAACTAGATGGATTCATTACAACCGGACTTATTTTGCAATCACATGAACTCCTTTAAATCTCTCACACAGATCAGCCAGTATTACTAGAACGATAAACTAATCAAAATGCGTACATATCATGGCCTGATTCAATGTTCGGCAGATTAAGTTTTGCAAGGCGTGGGAAATCCATTTCTTCCAAAACTTGCCATTCAGGACGTACAGCAATACTAGCAGCTAACTGTTTTTGGTTACGTTGATCCCATCGACCATAACCTTGACCACCACGGCCGCGACCACGCGTGCCACCTCCACGTCGTTGCCACTGTTTAAACGCTTTCTGTTGTTCTCTTAAAAAAACTATAATGCGTAAGAAATAAACAAAAAATCATGTATTTTCCTTAAATTTTGTTTATAACAGAGAAAAATAATTTTACTCCAACTTACTTTGCAATACTACGTTTAATCTTTTGATTTTGTCCATAATTCGCTTGATTTCTCCGCTCATTCTCTTTTTGCACCAATCTTCGCTGCAAACAATGCAAGAAGCACGTAAAAAATTGATAGGCACGCAGATTTCACACTGCTAAGTAAAAAATGCCTATTCATTTTGAAAAACTCTTTCATCAGATACCTTGCTCACTGTTGTGAATACCATTTGACAATTACTTACTCAGTACAGTTCTGCATCTTAATTATTTCATCTGATGCGATGTTCATAAAAATTAGATATCACGACATTGATAACTAAGAATTGAAAAGACCGCAAAATCAAAGAAACAATTCAATTGAATGTCAAAATTCGTTAATTTAACAAATTATTATCAAGAAGATTGATAAAATTTTCGATTAAATAATCAGAGGAGAATTGATTAATTTCCGAATTTTTCTCTTTAATTGCTTATTTCAAAAAAGTTTTAATAGTCTTAAACAAAATCTTACATAGAACTGCTGCTGCTGTCGCATACGACCGCTTTTTTGCATATTCGATCGTTGTGGTTTACTTGTGTCAACGAGCAGAAATGTCGCATCTTCCTCATCGTGAACGTAATCATACTGCGAGCCAACAGCACCAGATGTGTATGGATTACCATACCGACCATCTCCTGAAAATATCAATCAAAACATGGAATTTTCGACCTATCAAGCATTTTTGTCCTGGCAATAACGATAACTCAGCCAGGAGCTAATATGTCTCAGCCGAGTCCAGTCAAAATGATTCACAAAAATAACGCCTAAATCGATCATTATTGTGCACCTCGATCGGTAAAATGTCAAACGTATATTCATCATTTAGTGTAAAATCACATAATTAACGAATATGATATAGCATTGTTCTTGTGGCAAAATGTGAACTTCTAGATGATATGTTTCTAACTGCTAATGTTTTCTACAATTTACTTGCTATCTGGATACAAATCTGTCCACCAAATAAAACGACTGTATGTCTCAGCCGAGTCCAGTCAAAATGATTCAAAAAACTAACGCCTAAATCGATCATTATATTGCGTGACACCGATCCAATCAGCTACTTTGCCAATTTTATCGGCTTTATTGAACTGTTGATAGGGCAAATGTTGAAATTTATCCAACGTCCCAATAGGTCCCCAACCACTACGATTATCAAACACTTCCGGTAAATCAAACAACGGCTGATCTTGCTGTAAACCCATACTTCGCGATAACTGTCGAAATTTTTTTATAGCACCTTTACTGTAATGATTATTACTCATTATTACTGCAATGATTAATTGAATAAGTGAAACCAAATAGAAATACGATAATATTGCATAATACAAAGGATCATGCAGAAAGTGATATCATTAAATAGATTGTAATTGATGAATTCAATAACCAAAGGATATGTACTCACTATGAATTAGTCATGGATACTACTTAGATGCAAAAACTAAGTAATAAGTTAAAATGAGTGGAAAGTGAAGTGGACGAGGTAAAAGAGGAGTATTCAGTAAGTAATATAAGAATGAGCAATAAATCCAAGTCAGACATCGAACGAAGCGTAAGATTTACACAAATAAGACATAAAGAAATGCAGACAACACAGAATCAACAAAAACTGACTTAATTTGTAACAAGTTAGCATAAATAAGGCCTTACAAATACATTCCTTAATATTAAAATAACGCAGGTCACGCCTCAAGTCATGCAAGTACGACTAATGTAACTTGAGTATTTTTTGCAAGAAGCACGCACAGCAAACATCATCCTTCGAAATAACTTCCTCAAGCTACTGACACTCACAGTAGCCCATTCCAAGCTTAGCCGTGTATGTCGGAATCCTCTTACCTCTAAAGCATACAAACTAATCGTCTTAGGCATTCTGCAAAATACCTTCATCTGCATCGCAGAAGTAGGATTCCCAGTTGATGAGTATGATAAATCAATGGATCAATAAGTGTATGTATCAGGATAAGTTATGCTTAATTGAATTACAATTAAAATTAATTCCGCGATTATGAGTCAATGAAGGGACATCTTGAAATAAGATAGTGGTTAAGCACGATACAAAGCATAGTCCAAGTCCTGAAACTGATATCGAAGAATAAGTCCTGACCAAACCGATCGGACGGACCAAAGAAGAAATCCAGGTCAATCAATGTCGTATACCATCGTCTGGTTTGTAGCAAACCTGAAATAGAAGGAATTAGAATCGGGTGTCTAATTGATTATAACATTCATTGTTATGGTTGGAAGAACTGATGGTATAAATTGATTCATCATCAGCGAAATGCTTCATTTGCAGTCTTTAAATGTATATTAAGTGGCCGCTAATTCAGAGTGAGCCAGCATTTCAAACCGGATTTCCAGTTGTTTTAATGCAGCACTTTCACAGTAAGTGTTCTGAAATCGGAGAATATATAGCCCATGTAATTCTCATTTCAAGAAGAGATCCGGAATCCGTCAATCTAGCCAATCAATTTTGATTCTTCTATTTATGGTGTCTTTTTTTTGGTGACAACATTGAAATAGGTTTGTGAAGTCTTGAAACGAGTAAATTGGAAATGAGAAAAGCTGAGAAACTCGTAAATCGTGAAATAATTTGAAGATCACAGGCAACTTGAAAGGGAAAATATGTGGATTAAGTATGAATATATTGGTCTAATATCAGTTAGGCATGTGGCAAGTTTTGGTCAGTATAAGTCCATTTCCAGTTTTCTTTAGTTTGTTTTGCAACGATGGAAGTGTCACTTTTAAAAATCACAGGCAACTTGAAGAGGGAAAACGTGAAAACAAAAACGAAATTGAAAATACAAAAAATTGTCTTAAGTTCGTTTTTTTGGTCCGAAATGAAGAGTCGGAAGTATCGATACATCTGATCGGTCTAATTCACTTGACATCTGTTGTTTTTCCTGTTGATAGAATATCAATTTTTTTAGAAGACAAGAACAGAGCGTCTAGAAAAGGTCGATTCAGGTATACAAATTTTGCTTTTTAATGTAGATGAGTTTTCAAAATAGTAACATGCTAATTGTCACTTAAATGACGATAAAATGATACTTAATCTGATACTGGAAGATTTGGACTATTTTATTGACATTTTTTTGGCACTTCAACTTAAGTTATAACTGTTCATAATAAATTAGCTGTCCCATCTTTTTCAACAGCTCATTAACTGACTTGAAAAGTCTCCTGTTTTAAGATCAGTTCTTTTCTAAAAGCTAAACTTCATTAATTTTACTACATTAAATATGGTAAATATAGTCTATGTTTCAAATCATTTTTTCCATCTTTCCACTTTTTTCCAGTGGCTCGGATAATGCCCTGTTCTTATTTTAATCGCTTAAAGGATATATTTAACTGCGCATAAATCCGAACAGTCCAACTTTAACTATATAATAACTTCTTCAAAGTTTTTCTTTTTGATCTGCAACTATATTTAGTAGATTTCATCAATCATACTTTGTAATTTCAGTCGTTTCAATTCTTTTATTAAACCAAAAACTAATTTCAAAAAAAAATTCCGCAGTAAGAATACACTACTATTCAGCAATTAAAAGAAAAAAGGATCAATCCGATATTTCGGATTGATCCTTTTTTAGCACAAATAGCACAAATAGTGGTAGTAAATTGGGAGTAAGTTTGCTTTTCATGAAGTAATTCATGAAATGATATTTATTCACCTGTATGTTTATGCACTGACAGGGAGAGGATCGGCGGGAAATTTTTATGCTAACGTCAAAAATTGAAAATCGAATGTTGTACCTATTACAGATTCTTTTTTCCTTTTTAGAGGTCAATCTAAACGAAGAATTCGACGGAAAGCATACCAAAGGCAAGTCATATTAAATGCGGGATGGAAAATGAAAAACAGAAAAATGTGCAATCATTGCTTTCATCTTTTTTTTGAAAGCAATTAAGAATTAATTAAAATTTTTGTTTTGAATTAGTCCATAATGTTGCATTACTAAACTGTTTTCCGCAGTTTTCTTTCCTTTTTTGGTGGACAAGAATCTCTCACGCAAAAAAAAATGGGACTATATATAATTAAGATACTTTAAACAACTTCGAAAATTTTCGTAATGTATACTATCTAACTCTATTCCTTGTCATTGTTGCATGTTAAACTTTAGTATGGATAAATGTTGGTGAATTAAGATGGTTGTTTAATTAGTGTAATTAGTTTGCTTCTTTTGAGGAAACATATGAAACAGGACGATGAGAATGATAAGACTGAATTTGAAGTGGTCGAGGTTCAACGAAAACCGGCGCATAGTAGAGTGCGCAGTAAGATAAAATGGAAGCAAGGTTTGCAACCAACTAAAATTGAGACGAAAACAACAACAGCAACAACATCAGAAGGAACGAGTACCTCAACTACATCGAGCAATTCAGCCGTATCCTACTCCCCTGTGATGTCAGCTTCTACTCCTCCCCTGTACTCACCGGTCATATTGAAACAGGATGTCATTTCACAGTCCACCATGATAATGAAACTGGATGTCAGTTCATATGTTAATTTATTAATTACAAAACAAACAAATAAAAAGAGTTTTATAGCAAGCAAGATACGATCATAAAACTAATATGCGACTGAAGCAGTGATGAATGTTGCATACTATTCTTTTGAAACTTAAAATTTAATACCATTTACTGATTTTTCTGATCACAGATATAATTAGTTTAACTTATTCATGCTCTATAGTTTTGTTAAAGTGATGGATTATTAATTATTACTCTATAATAACGAACTTATCAATGTATATACGCTTTTTACCAGCAATGTATCAACTGAAAGTTTCCAGAAAACTGAGGAAGAAGGTAATGAATTAGTTGCCGAAGATGAAGAGGAACCGAAATTAAAAAAAGCAAAGAAAAAGCGGAAAACAGAAAAAGTAAAAGAAAAGAAGCAAAAAGGATCTAAAACATTGAGAAAACAAGCCAAGCGATCAGAAGGTCCTCTGAAATTGATTATATCATGGAAATTCTTATCTATGCTTTATAATTAATTAAAGGTTGGGAATGCACCAAGTTATAATAACATATAAGTATCATGTAAGATATAATATGATGAGACGTAATATCCAACAAGAAAGTTATAGGCTCTATTATCTTCGAAACATAGCAAAAAATTAAGGGATATTGAAAATTCAGACATGTAGTTAATTAGTATTATGGTTGGATTTCGTAGCCTGAATTTATCTTTGATTTCTATATACAAAAATATATTCTTTTAGTTTTAAAATTGCAACTAAATTAAATTTCAAAAAAAGCGGAAGACAAAAGTAAAGCAATGAAAATGAAAGACTTAATTGTTGGTAATTTATAATAAGTTTAAATGTTAAGAGTAGAAAAAGAAAGACTTTTATTCTTGTAATAAGCTGGGCTTACCGAATTGCACGTGTAACAATAACATCAGCCGTTTCCTTTTTTCTTACAACAATTTTCTGCGTATCCACAGAGGTGCATAATGAATAGTATAGTTAAAGAGGAGTTTTTGGTTTGATTTTCAGTAAAGCTTCATCGAAAATCATCAAGAATGGGAAAAGAACAACGGAAAATTTTGGATGAAGCTCCAGAAAGTCAGGAAGAAAAAAAGACTGATGAAGAAGTGGAAAAAGAAAAGAATGTCGAAATCACTGAGGTGACAATTTATGATTTATATGATTACATATAAGAGGTAGAAGTCTGATATCTGAACAAAAGCTTCAAGAAATATGATATGCGTCTATTAACCGCAGAATCATTTTACATGACCCATAGTTAAGCTCTGAAAAACTTTCTACATTGATGCTAAAAATCCAATTTTTGAAATGTTGCAGCATTCCATCACAATTGTTTCAAGTATCACCTTATCAGTTTCGGGATTGCATAGAAGTTCTACCTATAACGTTTCGAACTTAAGATTCAAGATACTTGATGTATTGGACTTTTTAAGTTGTAATACCATGCAGTCACTCTCTTTTAGGAGTCAAAAGAGATTGATCGGACAGAATGTGATGATAACACTTTACTTTACACGACAGAACTTAGAAAAGAAGGAATGAAAGAACAAGAAGTTGCTGGTTTTAAAATCTTGCCCTTAACGAAGTCTTCTTCATGTCCTCTAACAGAAGAGATCATAAAAGATCGTCGGAAGACGAAAATAAATGAAGAAGATAATTCAGAAAAGCCAAAAGAAGAGCAAAAGTCCATGGAACAATCAATTTTATTATCAAAAATCGAATCTAAAACTCAATTAAAGATGCCAGAAATCAAAAGGCTATTAAAAGAACCGATTACAATATCAAAAATGCGACAACCATCTGTAATATTACCGCCATCAGAAGAATCAACTACAACATCGGAAGTGCAGCAATCATCTGTAATATCATCGCCATCAGAAGAATCAACTATAGCATCGGAAGCGCAGCAACCATCTGTAATATCACTGCTATCAAAAGAACCAACCATAACAGTGAAAGTACAACAACCACTTGCAATATCACCGCCATCAAAAGAATCAATCAAACAGCAACCATCTGCAATATCACTGCCATCAAAAGAACCAATCACAACACCGGAAGTCGAGCAACCATTTGTAATATCATCGCCATCAGAAGAACCGACCACAACAGCGAAAATGCAGCAACTATCTACAATATCGCCGCCATTAAAAAAATCAACAATACCGGAAGTGCAGCAACCATCTGCAATATCACTGCTATCAGAAGTACCAACCACAACATCCGAAGTGCAACAACCATCTACAATATCACTGCTATCAGAAGTACCAACCACAACATCCGAAGTGCAACAACCATCTGCAATATTACCACCATCAAAAGAATCAACCATAGCATCGGAAGCGCAGCAACCATCTGCAATATCACTGCTATCAGAAGTGCCAACCACAACACCGGAAGTCGAGCAACCATTTGTAATATCATCGTCATCAGAAGAACCAACCAAAACAGCGAAAATGCAGCAACTATCTACAGTATCGCAGCCATTAAAAGGATCAACAATACCGGAAGTGCAGCAACCATCTGCAATATCACTGCTATCAGAAGTACCAACCACAACATCCGAAGTGCAACAACCATCTGCAATATCACCACCATCAAAAGAACCAACCACAACACTGAAAATGCAGCAACCGTCTGTAATATCACTACCATCAAAAGAACCAACCACAACACCGGAAGTCGAGCAACCATTTGTAATATCATCGCCATTAGAAGAACCAACCAAAACAGCGAAAATGCAGCAACTATCTACAATATCGCCGCCATTAAAAGAATCAACAGTACCGGAAGTGCAGCAACCATCTGCAATATCACTGCTATCAGAAGTACCAACCACAACATCCGAAGTGCAACAACCATCTGCAATATCACCACCATCAAAAGAACCAACCACAACACCGGAAGTCGAGCAACCATTTGTAATATTATCGCCATCAGAAGAACCAACCACAGTAGCGAAAATGCAGCAACTATCTACAATATCGCCGCCATTAAAAGAATCAACAATACTGGAAGTGCAGCAACCATCTGCAACATCACTGCTATCAGAAGTACCAACGACAACATCCGAAGTGCAACAACCATCTGCAATATCACCACCATCAAAAGAACCAACCACAACACTGAAAATGCAGCAACCGTCTGTAATATCACTGCTATCAGAAGTGCCAACCACAACACCGGAAGTCGAGCAACCATTTGTAATATCATCGTCATCAGAAGAACCAACCAAAACAGCGAAAATGCAGCAACTATCTACAGTATCGCAGCCATTAAAAGGATCAACAATACCGGAAGTGCAGCAACCATCTGCAATATCACTGCTATCAGAAGTACCAACCACAACATCCGAAGTGCAACAACCATCTGCAATATCACCACCATCAAAAGAACCAACCACAACACTGAAAATGCAGCAACCGTCTGTAATATCACTACCATCAAAAGAACCAACCACAACACCGGAAGTCGAGCAACCATTTGTAATATCATCGTCATCAGAAGAACCAACCAAAACAGCGAAAATGCAGCAACTATCTACAGTATCGCAGCCATTAAAAGGATCAACAATACCGGAAGTGCAGCAACCATCTGCAATATCACTGCTATCAGAAGTACCAACCACAACATCCGAAGTGCAACAACCATCTGCAATATCACCACCATCAAAAGAACCAACCACAACACTGAAAATGCAGCAACCGTCTGTAATATCACTACCATCAAAAGAACCAACCACAACACCGGAAGTCGAGCAACCATTTGTAATATCATCGTCATCAGAAGAACCAACCACAACAGCGAAAATGCAGCAACTATCTACAATATCGCCGCCATTAAAAGAATCAACAATACCGGAAGTGCAGCAACCATCTGCAATATCACTACTATCAGAAGAACCTACCACAACACTGAAAATGCAGCAAACGTCTGTAATATCACTGCCATCAAAAGAATCAACCATAGCATCGGAAGTGCATCAATCATCTATAATGCTATCAAAGGAACCAATCACAACATCGGAAGTGCAACAACCATCTGCAATATCACCGCCATCAAAAGAACCTACTACGACACCAAAAACGCAGCAACCATCCGTTATATCAGAATCGAAAGAACTCATCCCAGTGCCAGAAATAAAAATCCCGACTCAGTCATCGATATCATCTAAATATCCCGCAAAGCCAGAAATTGAATTGTCAATCTCACCACCAACAGAACTTTCCAAGAAGCCAGGAACCGAAATTTCGGTTCCATCATCTCTGTCAACAACACGATCTGTCTCTTTAAAGTCATTTCCTTCAGAAGGCCGTCAAAAAAGTGAAATGGTCGCTGCTGCAAAGGATAAAATTCATAAAGAAACAGTTGTGCCAATGGAAGGAGCAAATTTCAATAATGAAAAAGATCAGAAAATAGCCGATAATTCAGAAGATACGTCTGAATCGTCGAAGTAAGATTCAAGATTCTCGAAAAGAAAAGAAATCAAAAGATGTAAGTCAGATTTATTAGATGATGATATACGATTTAAAAAATCGGCAGTTGAAGGGTTTCGTCTAGTACATTGTATCTCTTGAAAAAGAGCAATTATTAATCATTTCGGTGTCAGAGAGTTCTTTGATCACTCGTAATTTTTGTTCAAAAAAGATAGGAAAGTACTGTTTAATATTAAAAAATGAAGTTTAATATTAACTTTCTTTTAGTATTGAAAAAAGATGCAAAAATTTCAAAGTAAATAAATTTGAAATTATCACTTTTCAGGTTTACATTTAAAATTTTTGAGATCTAAAATAACAAATTCGAAATGTAAAATTATTTTATAATAAAATAGATTTAATACAGAAATATGGAAATTTTTGAAATAATTTTCAAAAAAAAAAAAAGCAGGGAAATATAGGAGTTAGAGGATTGTGCAAAGATTTCGAAAATTACGGATTTGAAATTTGCAAACAAGAAGATAATGGAAGAAAGCGGGTTTTGCGAAAAGCATAATGATATTCAACATATGTACGTACGCAATATGTGTACGCAATTATACATTAATGTGTATTCCTGAGTGCCGGAATGATTCTGATGATTTGTGCCGCATTTCAGAAAATGTTGTATTCATCAAAATGCTTCTCTTTTAGGTAACGAAAGAATGAATTAAAAGAAACTGCGACAATAATTAATCTGACCGTTATTCTGTCATTTAAATAGCCAGAAAAAATGTTAAAATGTATTTTCACTCCATTTCTTGTACATATACAATTGTAATTAAAATGAAGCGTAGACATAAAAAAGAGACAGATTCACATAGAATGTGTATGCAAACTGTTCATTAAATCTATTTGACATAGCTGGCTAGCTATAAGTAGTTATCCTCTAACTTCAACTTGACCTCAGCAAAGTAACTCTTCAGCAACAACAGTGAAAAACAGAGTTTACTATATGAAAGCGAATATGCTCTTTGAAATAAATAACAATTAGAAATTTTAGGGGTCCGTAATATTCATTTCTTCCACAGAACCAAATGCTTCCACCGATTTCATACCTTGAAATGTCATCAAATTACGGTCCTTCTCGTATGCATTTGGTTTCAATCCACCACTAATTAACGATATTGTTCTTTCCATATTTGTAGTTGGTACACTGTGTAGGTAAATGTAAATGTTAGAACTTTTGAAATAATTTTTACTACATTTCAGATTGAGGGTAGCAATATTAATTTGACATCTTAATATTGGGTGAATTGAAGTCTTCAATTTGGTTAAAAAAAAGAAAATAATTTTAAGCTTGTAAGCTTACTTTGCTAAGTGTTGATCATTTAATGCCCATCCAGAATATTGCCGTTCCAGGATTTGTTGTTGAATCTCATCCGGTAATTCATCAAATCTTTCTAATGTGACCATTTCGTCAACTTTTCTTTTAAAGCTATAAAAATTAGATTTTTTTGACTGAGATTTAGTAAAAAGAGTTTGATTCTTACCTTCCTTCTATACGTAAAAGATTTGCATTTAATAAGTTTAAATGATGATATCTGCTTGCAAGTTCGAAATTTTCAAGCATTCTTGTTGGCGATAATGTTGGCTCCATTGCTAGCATCTTTAAAAAAGAAAATTAAATTTGAAAGAGAAATTCTTGATTAATTCCTATAAATTTGACCTAAGTTGATTTGATCTGAGTGAACTTCAGCATTAAATTAATTTATTAGATGAAATTGCAGCTAAAAGAATATATTTCCCAAAATGTCGTGAATGCATTATGATTTTCATTGGATGAAATAATTTCTTAGTTAACAAAAATTCTTTAGAAATTATCATGCGTTGAAATAAATGAAATAAGAGTAACTTCGCATAGACTATTCAACAATCTTTTCATTCCATGTTCCTCAGCCAATGACATCATCGGTCGAATATAAGGGCCTGGCACGACCGCTTGGCTCGGATACATATGTTGTAGCATTTTCAGGATTAGATCTATTACGGTAATACCAGCATTGGCGCAAGATGCGGCCAATTTTGATGTTATTCGTAGAAAATATCCACCTATAAAAATGTTGAAGTTGGAAAATTTACGCAAGCATTTGAATCGAATTTAAATTAACTTTTTGCTTTGTTTAATGAAGTGAGTTTTTATTTACTTAAATAAAGCAAAAATCCCATCTTTGTTACGTTTGCAAATAATTATTTTTTTAGAGTTTGTTTTAAATAATTATTTTTAAATGTTCAGAAATAATAGAAAAAATGAACACACAACAATTAACCTTGTAAATTTTCCAAAATATTAATACCATATAATGATAATATTCCTTTATTAACATATAATGTTTGACCCGGTACCAACAATGGTACAGTATACGGGTGTTGTGGTATACGGAAATTAAATTGTAAATGCGACGAATAAGGATTGACACCCAGGCGATACTGCCGAGCCTATAATTTGTATTTCTTATAAAACTTTCTCTTCTACTAATTAATGATACTTTAAATGAAATTTAAACATTTAAATGCTGTTAAATATACTTTAATTATTGCCGGACAAATAATACGATGGTAAATTTCGGTACCAAGCGATTTTGGCTCAAATCCTTGTTCGATCAAATCTCTCCACACACCTATAAATTATATGGCTTTAACTGTATGTTTTATAATTTTTAAATTTTGGTCTAAATTCTAACTTTCCTTACTATTTTAATTAGCTATTCTAGCAAAAGATAGTGTTTATTGATTTGATGTACGAAAATTCAGCAAATGGTTAGAAACTTTATTATTCATTACCTCGCTGTTCGGCGTCGTAAACTAATTCGATGAGTGTGTGATCCAATTCCAATTGAATAGCTAATTGAAATTTGGATATCAAATCCATCTTAAATAAACAGCAAAAAAAATTGGCCTTATTGAGCAAGTAAAATAGAGAAGAAGAATGCAAATTTGTCATTTTATGGTTGATATTGCAGGTTGATGCTTGACCGAAAATGTAGTAAGCTATCAAGAGACATGCTATAGTCAGTCATTCGGAGGTCCTAATGTTTCAGTTATGATACTAACAACATGCCTATTCTTTTTTGCATTAATGTAAAGGCATCTGACACATCTGCAAACAAATTAAGAGAAAAATTATTTATAAAATTAATTTAATAAACTATTCGATTTTATCAGTTTATTCGAT
Source organism: Cercopithifilaria johnstoni (assembly GCA_916381525.1). Classification (NCBI taxonomy): domain Eukaryota; kingdom Metazoa; phylum Nematoda; class Chromadorea; order Rhabditida; family Onchocercidae; genus Cercopithifilaria; species Cercopithifilaria johnstoni. Next base: position 213,357 of record CAKAEH010001281.1, read on the forward strand.
TAAGTTGTATAAATCATCTTAGTTAGTTATAAAATGCTATATAATATAAAATGAGGAATATTAGATTAATAAGCTAACATCAAGATTTGATATAAATTTGGTGATTCTGGCTAGGATCACATCAGCCTTATAACTTATTGCTGCTCGCGAAAGTGCAAAAAGATTGGCGGAAATTGGTCGCCTAGTGTCATAAATTTGATAAAGTAATTCCAAAAAATCATTAAGACCAAAGAAACACATATCAATTATAGCATTAGGAGCGGCATCGTGAAGCATTGATGCTATAAAAAACAGCTAATTTCTTTTCAAAATCAAAAATTTGTTTTTAACGATGAAAAGAGATCAATATAAAGTTTTTAATTTTAACAAATAAAAATCGTTATAGTTAAAAAGATATCAAATTAACATTTAACATTAGGAAATTAAGAATCACTTTAAAGTAAAAATCCTTCAACTTATTAATTTATAATTTTCTCGATCAATAATGTTTATCTTTTATTACTACGATAAATTTGTGACTTTCGATTTATCTAACAAAAACTTAATCTTTACCTTTTTGGGAATATTTAAAATTTTACGATACACATTTTATGAATATATAATTATGCTATATTTTAATCTGACATTAATTGTTTCCCTTACCCATATAACGAGAATGTACAGCTAACAATGCTTTATCGACGTATAACTTTTCATTTTGTTCGAATAATAATATTATATCGCCTCCACTTTGAAATGTCGGTAACTGTTCATATAACTGAAATGTTCCAATTTTCCTGTAGCTTTAAATTATAAAATGAATTTATGTCAATCACTTGATCAGTTGAATAATTTTCTAAGTCATTATTGCTTTTCAAATTTAAATTTCTCAAGGACAAAAATTAAAAATTATTGAATTCCAAAAATGTATTACAATTTGATTAGTAGATCAATAAATTAGTAGGATTCAACCTTATTTATTAATCGCATTTCGAATTTAATGCGTTTTACTTTTGTATCCTTCAAATTGAATGACAATGGCGGCATTCGATTACCAAATTCAACTAACAATTTATCAACTATACGTACTCCTTGCTCCTTTTCAGCTACAAATGTTAGGGAGTAAAAAATATTTGGTCTCATAAAGCAAATTTTCAATAACAATGAATTTTTATTAAACAAGCAATTATTAGCTGTTTGCGTGATATGTGACCTTTAACTAATTCTACATTAGAATAACTTTAAGCAATATGTAACAACGCGGATCTACGTAAGTATTATCACATAGGACTAATGCATTGGTGTTCGGATACACATTAAAAGAAAATATTGAGGGAAAAAACCTACCAGTTCCAGTTTTAATCCGAAGTTGTGTCGTATATTTCCATTCCGAAAGTTCATACTGTGCACGGCCATATAGTAGCACCGTCGGATTGCCCATCTGTAAAATTAAACTTTTAATTAATAAAAATTAAAAGTAGCGAATTCAAGAAATTAAATTAGGTAAGTAAAAAGATTTTTCCTGTTTATAAAATGTCTTCATTTATCTATTTTTACTTAAACTAGCGCTACTCTACTTATATTCTAAGTTTGCTGTTATATATCAATAATCATTGCTTTTACTTCATGAAGCTATTTCGCATCCTGTGATATTATGAACTGCCTTCACTAGTCAACATAAACATTTTAAGTTGTTCTTCTCTTAAAATTGTTCAAAGATCGTGCGTAACTTATCAAGGTCTGGATGCACGATGAAATCAATATTTTCAGTTGGAAATTTAACCGCAAATGGTAATGATTCAATAAATTGTCCACGGATACGATGATTATCGATTATCACCGAAAATTGCAACTCTTGAATAGCTGACCAGTTTGAATGGGAAGTATATGATGCATTTTTGCTCGGCTAAAGTAAATTGTACGTAAAGGTTAAAACAAAATTTAAATTTCGATCAAAGATTTCAAAATGAATTGAAATATTGATAAGTAGTTATCTAATTAATAAAAATAATATATCAGCCTAATTACGTATCGAGAATTGTTAAAAAATGACGAAGTGGAGTAGTTAACTTACTGAATTTTAATGAAAACTACTAATAAATAAGCTTTTCAAATTTGTCAATAATTTTAATAAATGGATGGAGTAAGCTAAATAGTTTAATGATCTTCTTGCCAGCACAGTGAACTTTTTACAAGTGGTAATAACTACCATAGTTTTTCAAATTATTTGAGGAGAAGAAAATTTTTAATGATACTTAAGCTAAGTTAAACTTAACAGAAGTAGGAAGTTATGAATTAGTTTTTTGATTAATCGATTCCCATGAATCTTTTAGGAATCCGATCAATTATTTTGAATCATTTCTGATTCTTCAATAATTTCGAAAATAGGTATTGTATTTTTCCCGGTTTTTTTCTTTGCTTAACGCATTAAAAGTGAAAATGAAAGGAATGTTTATTTCTCGGAATCAGAGAGAAAATGACTTCACAGTATTCTTCCCTTAAGAAAAAATTGCTATTTAAGTTTTCAGAATTTTCTAGAATTTTAACAAACAGAATTTATATTTAAATAACAAAGAGAAACCTGCTGAAAAAGGTTAATTTGTTGATTTATAGTATTCATTTCACCGACTTGTGAAGTGTTTATATAAAACAATAATAACTGCCTTTATAAACTTGCATTTTAAATAAATGCTATCCAATCATTTGCATATCAGCAAAATAAGTTTTATTATTTGATTATATATGTATATTTTGTTAAAATTCTTTTCATAATTTTTCATTTCAAATATCTTTTCTCTTTTTTCGGATCATTTAATTTTAAAACAAAAGTACTTAATTAGGAAATATTTTTTCTTTCAAAAAATGTAAATTCATTTATTTATAAAACTAATAAAATATCAATTTTTCTTCCAAATTTCTGAAAACTTATTCTATTATGCGATATAAAATAAAACAAAGCATACATGAAATAATTTAAATGTGATATGTTCTACTGAAATGCTTGAATATCTGAGAGTTTAACTATGCTAAACTGATCTCATGTTACAAATGGTATTTTAGCAAATAAGCAATGCTTTTAAATTCATTTTCTATAAAACAAAGTTTTCTCCTCTTCTTCTTCTTCTTACAGTATTCAATCCACCCAGCAACAACAACTCCTTCTGAATCCTACACATTTTAAACATTGTATTAAATTGTTACTGACACAATTACACTCTTTATGACATAATATTTCAGTTCATTGCTTTTTAAAAGAAATGCTACAAGGCTAATTATATTTTATTGAATTCATGAAGTCAACAATATTTAAAGTAAGAAAAGGACTATACCAAAATAAGTTATTATTTCCGTCAAAGTAATTCTAACCATATATTTTGGATTTATCCTGCATAAAATTTATCATTTTTGGAATCAACGATTGTATCATTGTGACATCCCAATGGTCTCGGAAGTACCTCAAAAGAATCAACGAATCAAATTTTTGAAATTTCTGGAATAAAATAAAAAATTTAACAATTGTTAACTTAAATTTATAGATAGGAAATGTTATAACAACAATTTTTTGATAGAAATTTTAATGAATGAACAGTTTTTTTGATTTTTCAGAATTTGGAATCAACGATAGTATTTTTTGGAATCAACGATTTGACTTAAATCAAATTCATTCATTTTACATATCCATTCGATATCTCATTTTTTTAATTAAAAACAAATAAAAAAGCAAATTATCTAATCAAAAAGGATAATTGTTATTTATTTTTAAAAGAGGATAATTTTCCTTCAAATGACATAGATATTATAAAATTATTATGACTATCTGATGGGTATACAGTATGAAGTTTTTATAATGAACTTTGTTAAAATTTCAGCTAAATAATTTTATGCTTTTGGAAGTAATAAGAAAAGTATAGTTTAAATGCTTAAAATAAATGTGAATTATCAGTGTAAAATATATTTGTTTACATGAACTTCTTGTAATATGCAAATTTTTGCAATTCGTTTTTCTAAATTGCTCAAAAGCAATAACTGATAGAATTATCTTAAAATTTTTTTATTTTGCATTAAATTTTAAATGGAATCTCAAAACGAATCCATACTTATTTGGCATACAGCCGAAGAAAGTGAATTTTTTTCCACCATGGGATTTTTATTTTCAAACAATGCAATTCAAACGTAAACCACGTTTCCTCATTGTTGCAGATCGATTTGCTTTTTTAGTGAATCAGATGGGCTTTGTTGGAAGTTCCGGTATTATGTCCGGCTTATTCTTAAATTGTGGGGTATATTCAGATTTTGCAACATTCAGTTGAGTCACATTGAACTGCTCAATGCTAATAACTAATAATTAGTGCTAATAATTAGTACCATTTGTACAATTACAGGATTACTAGCAGTAGTTTTCAACACATTTCATGGAAACGATTTTGGTATGAAGTTAAAACTGATTATGAAAATTAGATTCACATGTCAGCCGTTTAATTGATTCACTGGTTGCATTAATCGACGGTAAAAATATGATTTTCCTTATGCTTGATGCTGAGCATGAGCCAAATATTCAAATAACTTACAGGAATGGGGCTTACCAAACAGTATTTGCGTTATGCACACGACGGCACTTGTAACGTGGTAGCATCCAGCAGTGGAACTGTTGCCGCTATCACTGATAATATTTGCGCTGTGTCAGCATGCGAAAATGTCAATTTTTATAATATGAAAATAGGCGAAAAAGTTAGTTTCCGTCTTTATCTTTTCTCTCTAAATTGATTTTGAAATTTAACTAGATTTGTGAAATTTCATTAAGATTTGGGTAATATTTATGCATTTTTTGTTGAAAAAATGAATAATTGAAACATAGATTTCTTCTCAGAAGAGGTTTTTTTTTTTACAGACAGTTTTAAAATTGAGGAAAATCGGAAATGTTCGTGAATTGTCAACTAGTTAGCTAGTTTTGTATTGCAAGTGGCACATATCGAAATCGAGAGAAAGTGGATAGGACTTTTTAATTATGAGATTTGGGCTTTGATACTGTAGGCTTTCTTCACGCTATATATTGGATTTGAAGTTTGCAAAAGACCGATTCAGGAATTTCTGTTTTAGATTGATGAAATTAGAGGGTCGGACAAGTGCGTTTCAACTATTAAATTCAGTGGGAATCGACGGTTCCTTGCTGTTGGATATGTGGATGGAATAGTTCGGTTGTATGATCGGAAAGCCGATGGTTTGAAATCACTTATTTTGACGTGATACTAACGTTAGCAGCAAAAATAAGGGTTTATGTAGCTAATTAATCTCCTGAATAAGCCTTTTCCATCTCTTTGTGCTTCTTTTTCCTATACAGTCATAGTTTCAGTAGAAAAAATGTTTCAAATCTGAACCACTTTCCAAAATTTAGATCGATTGATGTATGTCACATTTGCTGGACACCGAACAGGTGTTAACTGTATTGCATTTAGTAAGGATGGTCTGACACTAGCAACGGGCGGAAAGGTTTCGTTTGAATTTTTAAATTTCTGAAGATTCTTGAACCATTATAATACCGTTCTGGAGTTTTATATACATGTGACACATTGATCATTTGATTCACTGATTCATTCCGAATATCTACTAGATTTCAAGTTTTTTCCAATAATACGAAATTGAATTTGAACTTTTTAATACTAACTTAAATTCTGGATTTCAAATATTGAACTTCCAATCACTGTATTTCAACATTTTTGAAGCACATTCTATAATTTTTTATTTGCAAATGAAGCACTTGGGGAACAGTATTTCAGAAAATTTCAAATCCCTTATATTGTTTATTTATTTCAATACACTGTCTTGTAATTATAGGATTCAGCAGTGGTAGTTTGGGATATCGTAAATGAATCAGGTTTATTCCGTTTGAACGGACATAAAAATTCGGTGACACACTTACAGTTTACATTAAATGGACGATTTCTTATTAGCAGGTGTTTTTTTGTTTTGTTTTATACCACCTCTTTACAGAATGTTCCAAGAACGTTGTTTTCTGAAATATTCAAAAGTAAGTGTTGAGAACCACCCGAAGTTGCAATTTTTTCTACATTCATATTTTTTAGTTCGAAAGATACGTATGTGAAGTTTTGGAGCTTAGATTCGAAAAGTTGTTTCTTCACTATAACAGATTGCCATTCTGAGGTACTACTTTTAATAATTAAACTTCGCCTTCTTTCTGTTTATTTCATCTTTTTTCTTTGTCTCTAAAAATATTTATTAAATTTGAACGGAAAGCGAAAACGACTGATTGATAGGATAAAATTATGATTGATGTATCACGTAGGTTTATACATTTTCACTGCTCAAAAGCGATACTTTCTTACTGGTTGGATCAGCAGAGTTGGAACTACGAGTCTTTGATCTTCACTGGTTCGAAAAAGAGGAGCTGGATGATCAAGACGGTGAATCTACGAAGAAATTGAAAGCCAGTGAAAACTCTGTTGAATTTAGTGAATATGCACAGGCAAATGTGAGTGTTTTAAAGATTTAAAATGGGGAAACTTTCAAACAGAGACTAATACTAATGACAAGTACTTTGATTTTTTGAGAAATTTCGGAGATTTTCTACAATAGAAAAATTATTTCTTTTTATTTTATGAATATTTTGTTCTTTCAGAACATTATGCGCTGTGTGAAAAGGGGACATATTTTGAGACGCTCTAAAGGACGCACTCTTCAGCTTGCCGTTAGCCGGGATGAAAAAGTTGTTGCATGTGTGGTAGGTACAGTTGACTTTCTTTATTGAAGTTATACTGAACTAATCCTTTTTAATTAGGGCAATTTGAAAGGAAGAAGGATATGTGTGGTCTGTAAATATTGATAGAGATTTTTTATCTTCGGACAAATGAGTGCTGCCCAGTAGGCATTAGCTGTAGCCTAAAAAGAATTGGGGGGTAAGGGGTAGAAGTGCTCTAACCAGAAAAGTATGAATTTAAATGCCACTTTTCTTTTAATTGATATCTGCGAAAATTTATTTATTTGTGGAAAAATTTTATCCTTTCCAGTTTCTAATTTAATAGCAGCAACATTTCAAAAAATTTTTTTGATCGTGTGAGGAAGTTGTTCAGGGTTCATTACACTGCATTGACATTTTCCGGATTTATGATGATTATGAGTCACAAAAACGCCTAACGAAGAAGCTTCGGAAGGCTCACAAAAAGTAAGTTGAAAAGTATTTCTACTTGATATTTTGGGATCTTTCTCTTGATTTATACAATTATTGATAGTATCAGAAGTTTATATGAATAAAAGTAACAGGTTATCGATTGGAAGTGATGCCGCAGAAACGATTTCTGAAACAGATGTCGTAAAAGATGTCACTATTTTGATCTCACGGATAGGTGAATTCAAACCGAAAGGAAAAGTGAAGTGGGTTGATTTTAGCTCAGGTGCGAAACACTGCGGAGGTGACGTACGTCAATATCAAGTTTGTTGTGTTTTTATTATTGGAAAATGCTTATTTACGCGCGGTTACTTAAATAAGCACTTCAGCGTGTATAATAAGTTCACGAAAATGAAAAATTTCGAATCTACAACTTAGTTTTGGTCAAAAAAGTTCCACTGCTATATAAGCAGTATCTGTATTAGAGAACCAAAATATCAAATGATTAGTAAGACCTCTTCTTAACTTTGAGTCCGAAGTGGGCAGTGTTATTACAACTGTACATGTCTTATGTCTTCTTTCTTGAGCTAACTTTTTGCTTCAGTTTTAACTCCGTCTTAACCACCGGCATACCGCTTATAATAGTTGCTTACTTTTTTGTAATGTTAGGACTAATGTTTTGTAGAACTAGTTAATTTAATTCCTTTTTACTTCAGTTATATGTGCTCTACGCAACGAATACAGTGCTGTCTGAAGCAGTCTTGATTGATTTCAAATCAAATGAAGTGCAATTTGCTGATTTGGCTGACTTGAGTCGGGTTAGTTGAGTCGACTGCAGCAATTCGTCATTTATTATTCTCATAACTTTCAGGATTTTGGTTTAATTTTTTTTCACGGCAATTATTTTTACAGTTTAGTTAGGTCATCGTACGGATGTTCGATGTCTTGCAGTTGCAGAAAGTGGATTCGGCTTTGTATCAGGGAGCGCAGAATCAGCTATCGTATGGAACTTGCATAGTCTTAAGGTGGAAATTTTATTTTCTAGTTTTCGAAATCTTTAAACAAATTGAGGTTTTTCCAGTTTAAATTTGAAAATTCTCGAAATATTGTGCAAATTTGACGAAACTAAGTGCAATTTTACTCTTCTGTTGTTTATAGATTTCACACACGTTAGAGGATGAGCAAATGGTCGATATCACCGCGTCATTGTTTGTTACAGGCGATAAACATGTTATTTTAGCGACAAAGGTTAGTTTACGTTCAGTAAGTTGAAATTGTTTTTATCCGTCTTTGAGCTAAAACTCTGTTAATATTGTGAAGAAAATCAAAATCAAAATCAAATATTTTTAGGAAGGCAACATATTTCTGTTTGAATTGGCAACTCATGAAATGCTTGAAATGGTTAAAAAAGCTCACAGTGGGGCTATTTGGCAGCTTATTTCAACACCTGATAAGGTATAAGACTTTGATTGATTTATAATTTCAAAGTTATGAAGTTCGCTTAAATGTAAAATTTCAGATGATTAAATCGTTGTAGAGCTTATTATATATTCTAAATTTTTTTCTAATTTTAGAAGGGCTTTATCTCCTGCGGTAATGACAAGACGGTTCAATACTGGAATTACGAATTAGTGAATGAAGGGACGAGGTGCGATATTTTTTGGATATTATTTATCACTTTTTTAAGGAAAATATAAGAAAGACCTAGAAATATTTAGCATATGACCATATTTATATCAATGAGATTATAGTTTCTTTTCTTTTTTCATCATCCTAGAAAAATATCGCAACTTGACCTTCTGGATTTTGCTAAAATATAATTAAAATCTTCAGAAAACGTCTATCAGTAAGATCTTGCCGGGTATTGGAAGTACCAGATGAAGCGTTGTGCGTTACTGCTAGCAATGATTCACGTTTTCTTGCTGTGGGGCTTCTGGACAATACGGCTTGCGTTCATTTCATTGATACGTTCAAATTTTTTGTTTCACTTTATGGGCATGCACTTCCTGTTACAGCTATTCATATTTCACATGTATGTTTCTGCAAAAAATTTATGCTTCAAAATTACTTATAATGTAGAATTTTTTTATATTCCCTAAATTGAAAAGGGAAATTAAAACTGTGGTACTATTAATCTGAGATCTTTGCTGCGCTGAGGCACATTTCAGGTTCGCAGCCTCTTACATTTTGTAATTATTTTGTTGATGCAATTACCTTAAAAATAAGAAGAGTTCTTGAAAGTTTGCTGACTTTGTAGATCTACTCGTTTTAGGATAGCAAATTAGTTGCTACTGGTTCAGCCGATAAAAGCGTCAAGATATGGGGAATAGATTTTGGAGATTGCCACAAGTCCTTTCATGCGCATGATGACATGTTTGTTTTGCTCGTCTTCCTTTTTTCTCCAACTTTTTCTGAAATTTAAAAGAGAATTCCTCGAATCTCAATCATTTTCAAAGTTTATTATGCATCTGAATACATACAACGACTCTCTTGACTTGAGTCACGAGTGTTTAGATCTTTAATCTGCTTGAACTTGTTTTGATTGGAGTTACTTTGAATAATTTTCAGTGTGACTTGCGTTTTATTTTCACCCAAAGAACATCTATTGTGGTCTGCTGGTAAAGACGGTTTGATCAAGCAGTGGGATGCGGTAAAGTTTGAACAGATTCAGGTTTTAAATCTGCATTCGGCCGAAATTCGAGCTCTTGCACAAACTAGTAATGGAAAATGTGTTGTAAGTTCTTAAATGCAGACAGAGAGATCAAAATTAAAATTCTAAATTTCGAATTAAAGAATCTTTTAAAAATTTCGTTTGAGAAATATTAATGATCTGGAATTTAAATTTTGAGTTGTGAAGTATTCTATCAGATTTCCTCATCGCACGATAAATCAATCCGATTGTGGCAGTTGACAGAAGAAATCATTGTTCTTCAAGAAGAGAAAGCAATGGAGCGAGAGAAGGAATATGAAAAACGTCTTATTCAGTTGAATGATATTGTACCTGGGGAAGAAAAAATTAATGAAGCCGAAATAGCAGTCCAAAAAAGTATCTCAAGCATTAAATCGGTTAATTTTATTAAATTATCACGTATCCATGCTGTTTGCCATTTATGTATTTGCATTTGAATACAAAAGGACATTAAGTTAAATAGGTCGTAGAAAAATGTAATTAGGAATTAATAATTGACACTTAAACATCACTATTATTACTATTTAACATCTAAACTTTAATCGATCCTTCTTATTCTGCCGAATTCAATCAATGTTTACTCCGCCATAAAAATTTTATTTTCGACGGCAATATATAATATTCTATCATACTTTTCATAAAATTTTCGAGAATTAACTTTGCTATAGTACATTAGTTTTTTTCTATTGCGTAAAATATTTGCCTTGAATTTTATGTGAACAAATCCATTTTTATTTTTATTTTCTAAGAAGAATATCTTATGTTTCACTAGCACCTCTTTTTGCGAAGCTGGATGTTTTTAGGCTGAAGATATTATTGAAGCGCTAGATGTCGTGCGAAATGAGAGGACAGCTATGTTGGAAGACCCAAAGGTAACTCTTTTTAACTTTTTGTTTTATACCTAATTCCTAGTTACATTTAATATATGCCTGGGAGAAAGTGATTTTTTGACATGTTTATTATTTTTGCAGCGGGAAAAGCACCCATTGTTACTATACTTTCAAAGTGCATCTCTTGACCACTTTGTACTTGATGTGATTCAACGAGTACCATCCAGGTTAATTAATTTCACTTCATTTTCTTGATTTCCGAAATACTGAAAAACAGGAAGATTTTTTCAATGTTTTCTTTTTAGCCATTTGGAAAAAAGTTTATTAATGGTGCCATTCGGTTTTATTCCTGATATTATCAGGGCACTAGGTGTATGTATTGGAAAACATTATAAAGCAGAGTTGGCATCACGTGTGCTAGTTTTTATTGTAAGGTAAGACCACTTATCTTACTATTTGTTTGTTATTCTTTTATTTTTATAAATAGATTTATCTGTCACGTTCATTTATTTTTGTTCATTTTACCTGTTAATTTTTTACCTGCCACAGTTAATTTACAGAAGTGAATTTCACAAAAACTCTTCACTAAATCTCTTAAATAAAAGCCTTAGAAACGGTGAGTTTTTGTTAGAAATTCTTTGATCCTATGGTCGGTTGTTATAATTGCGAGAGGTCTATATTGCACTTGTTATCCTGAACTTCACAACAAGTTTCGTTGTAATAATTCACTTGATATTACGACTCAGTGATATTTTCGCTTCATATCTCGGCCTAAAAAAAATGTTTACATCATTTTCAAGATATGTTGAAAGATTGAGAAATTTACGTATAAAAATGCACATTGGGCTGTTATAATTTTTAAGTTTCCGAATATAGAGTTTATATTTCTTTTACAAAATTGGCAGTTGAGCATTTCTTAAAATGTTTGGCGCATTTATTTTTGCAAATTTCTTGCAATATTTTATTCGCATTTTTTATTTTCCAGAATTCACCACAATCATCTCATAACACAGACTGCTTTGATAACTCTATTCGATGATTTATGCCGGAAGGTTCCGCGGGAGTTGGATGATTTACGGGTTAATTAATTTCTTACTTTTTGGCAATTTTTAAAGGACGAATATATTCATGTAATGTATCTAAAAAAAAACGTATAGTGACATTTTTTTTAGTTCTTAAGTAACTATTGGATCATAATTTTCATAATTGTGATTGTCGAGAAGCGATTTATTTATGAGTGTTTGAAACAAAAATTACTTCTCAAGAATTTGTTTTATCTAAGCCACTGATTTGCAGGATATTTGTGGTTTCAATCTGGCGGCTTTAAGACTTTTCCAAAAAGAAGTGGAAGAACAGTCGGAAGTGAAATTCTTTGTCGATTCTTCAGAATCAGGCAGGAAGAGAGAGAAAAAAAAATCAAGGAAGACTATGATGAAAGTTTTTGCCTAAGAATATTTTGTTGTTTTAAGGAAGTAATTGTATGCCTCACATTTTGGTCTTCTTGATTGCACGTCTTTGCGAGTTCCATAGTGCTTTATCTGAAGCGAAAATAATCAGGAAACCGCATCTTTCCTTTATTGGTATTACTTAAATGTGAATGAAGCTAAATTTTGATTGGAAAAAGAAAGAAATTGTTGATTACTATTTTGTGTAAAAAGTCACTAATTTCTCGGATTTTTTAAAATTCATTTTTTTTAAATTTCTTCTTGTTGGTTCATTTATAATGGTTTTTTTACTTTTTGCGTTGAATTATTAAGTTATATTGTCCAGTAAAACGCATTTTGATGACATCATCGAAAGATTAACAACGGTTTTATGAACCAATGGAACATGAATTTCTTGCTTATATCAACTTTTTCACTCCGTTTTCCTGTTCTATAGTAATTTATCTTAGCGAAGTGATAAGAATTATTGGGAAAGGTTTTTACGTATTCTGTAATAAAGATGGAAACGAAGGTATAAATAATTTAGATAAAGGAAGTGAAACATAGAGATTCCTAGCGAAACATAGCAAGAATAGTGGTTCCAGGTTATAAAGTATTATTGTTTTCGGGATTTTTTATCATTAATATTTTCAAATAGAGTTGATTTGCCGCAGAACAAAAATAATGAGAGGATTAGCATATTGGTTCGAATGATTAATTTTTAAGATTTTTCGATAATTTTTAATTTTTCGTTTTTGGAAATGATTTTAGTTGTCATTTCTTTTTTAGGTACATTTCAATAATTATTGATTTCATTTTGTTTAATTATGGTTCTCTTCTTTCATCATACAATAACAGAAAGTAGATAAGGTACGCAAGGAAATTTCAATCAACGCATTGCATATCTTTTTATTTTTCCAGTTGTAATTGACTCTACTAATTTATAACTTACAGTATTTTTCTCCACATACTTAGTTTCTGTATATATAAGGTTTTCGTTTTCGTCTATCACATGTGTCATCCTGCCGCATTGCCCGTCATGGACTTCTTTTCCATCTTCCATCGTGTCTTCATCACTTACGATTATTGTGAGAAAATATCGTAATAATGTGGAAAAAAAGTGCTTTATATATTTCAAAGCCAATTGAACTTTGGGGCACACTTGAAACAAAAGCCATTAGTCTTTATAAAAGGTAAATGAATGAGGAATAATGATAGATTGAGGCTATGATTAGATGAAAAATGTAAAAGAGTAAAAAACGAGCCTTCAAAAGTAACAGAAAGGAAGTTGTTTCTACTCGTTGAAGGAAGAAGATTTCTTCCATGAAGTGTAAAAAATTCATATTTTTAAGAAGAAAATGAAAAAAGGAATCGATTTCCACTGCAGAGAAGGATCGTTTTGAAAAATGTAGTAAAATTTTCAAGCAATCCCTGGAATTGCCGTTTGTCGTCGTTATTTTAATTTCAAAAAATATTTATTTTTTAAGAAAGGTTTTGGATTTTTTACTTTCAAAAATTAGTTATTAGCATTCGCATGGATCGTTGTAATATGAACTGATTGTAATATTGCGGGATTTTTTGCTTGAAATTAATTTTATTTATTCTTTGAAATTATTTATATGAAGTTGCATAGCGTAAGCATAATTATAAAATGTTGGATACACATTTAATCGAGTCACTAAAATGATTATTATCCGTTGGAATTTTAATGATTACTACTAGTCTTTCATATTTGATAAATTTCGTTAAAAATTTGAAGAGATAGTAAAATTTACTCAAATCCTTCGGTTTTTGTTTTCTTAATTCTTTATCCTCTTTCTTTGTTCCTTTTTTTAGTGGTTAGAGATCGTTTTCTTCTTTTGGAAAAATTGAAATATTGATCATATTTAAATTCTATTCCTTTATTTTCTCTTCCCTTTTCCTCTGCTCTTTGTATGAGCTTCAAAAAAGCCTAAATACTCTTAAAAAGAGGCTTAATTTGATTTTGTTTCATTTTTCCAACTAACAATTATATCATTCATAAAAGTTTGAAATCTCCTTTCTTTTTTGAGATTAATTAAATCTTATACTGAATCAAATTGACATTTCATGTGGAATTTCTTTAATGTTAACTTAAGAATTCAAGCAAGATAATAGGATTTTTTTCTTTAATTATCATTGCTATGTAATATTTAACAACTATCTAAAGATACTTTATATTAGTTTTGTTAAGATTTTCAAGTTTCTTTTGATTGTTGAATTTTGATCATTTAAAATCCTACGCTTTTTTTACGGGACATTTCTTTAAATCGAGTGAAGAATTATATTTAACTTTTCTTTAAAAAAAAAGGAGCATTTGTAGTATTTATATTGTTAAATAGCATAGCATAAATTGAATTTTTCGCTTCTAAATTGAATTCATTTATACCGTCAAATTTTTCTTTAACCATATAATTCTATGGTTGATATCATTTTATTGTCGTCCTATGACATCGCTTTGAAACTATGAGATAATTTATGTTATAAAATTAGAGCGATAAGCTTCAACTTCTATGCTAATAAAATTACATTATGTAAGATAGAAATATTTTTTCGTATTATAGAATCATCACTTAACTCTATGTTGTATGTGTATTGTTCTCAAAGAAACACATCATTATATCAGTACAACATATCTCAAAAAATTTTGCTGCATTATATTACTTCTTATTTAATGCTCATAAAATTTTTGCTATATCATGCATCATTTTTTTTAATGCTTTGACAGCTTACTGTTTATTTTATGACGAAAACGAAACTTTTGTTTAAAAAACAGAAAAAAGCGTAGGCAACTTAAAATATCAGCAATGTATAGTATAATGATGATTTAAAAAATGATCGATTTAGTATCATCTAAAGTTGACAATTACTAATCAAGAATCGTCGAATGTGATCCTTTTGAAACTTTACCGGAAAATGTCAAAAAACATCAGCTATACTACAGTCCTTCGATATTTGAAATCAGTTAAGAAGGTCAAAAGCTTATCAAATACGTGTCTCGTAAGGTGATGATAATCAAAAAAGTCGTTATGAAATGTATTCTCGTCTTCTATTCATAGCAGCAACATCAAAACATTTATAGGTGACATATGAATGATGAAACTGTGATGAGAGACAGCTTCCATAATTGGCATATTGCCTACGTTAATGACAGTAACTTCCAATTGAAAGCAAGGCATTGTGTAAATCTATTTTCAGAAAAATATATATCAAGAACATCTCTAACTTATCGTTTTGTCACTTCAAAATTACGTCAATACTTATGCTGAATAATGACTTCAAACTGACAACATTTATTTACCATTAAATTTTCGTGCATATTAGGAATTAACCTATTCATTGCTTTTGATTTGAACACTTATTTATCATTCAAGTATTTTTAATTAGAATCGAATTTTCGAACTCTTTTTATGCAGATTTTTCATCCATAATTAGAAAATGGAAGAAGCGAAGTTAGGGAAGGAAGGATTGTTTTCATTTCAACACCATTCATTCTAACTTTTCAAGTTAATCTGTAAAAGAATTTATATCCGTTTCAGAGGTGATGTTTGGTATTCTGAATAGGAAATTCGATGGTCAATGACGACTGCGACAGTTACCTATTCTTGTTAAAGTGAAATTATGCAAGGAAGTAAGACATTAATTCATTCATTCAACTAATTAATTAGTCGTCGATTCATTCATTCGTAATGCATGCATTCGTCCTAGAAGCTTATGATATGAATAAGATGAGTATATGAAGATGACTAAGTCAAACGATATTTCAAGTCACGCTACTGAATAATGCTTTATAATTAAGCAGTAAATTAACCAGATTGATGAGTGATAATTGAACGTTTAGTTTTAGTACATCATTAAATCATCTAAATATAAAGTGTGTAGAATTCGTTTTATCCACCATCTGATTGTTGCTTTATAGTAAAAGCAAGTTTATAGTAAAACCTTTATAGTTTACAGTGAAAGTTAATGTTGCAATAATTGTAATAAACAATAGATCAAATGAATAAATTTGCAAAATTATGTTGCCATAGAAACAGTATATTCCGGTGCTTATTAATTAATTGTAAATGTTTAATATTTACGAATTCAATGAAGTGCTATTTTTTTTAATCTGTACTTTTTTTATCTTTGAACTGTTTGTTGGGAATCTTAGAATAGTCGTCAGGGAGTAATATTATATTCAGTTTGACATATAACGAAATGTTATATGCGATCACATCTAAGCTCCGGAGAAAGCTTTTGTCAATCTTTTTCATTTTCAGTAATAAGTAATGATAAAAGTATGATTTAGTGATAAGAAGGCATAAAAACTGTAGGGATATTTGGATAATTTTTCGAATAAAAATCGACCATTCTTCAGATAAATGATCAAAAATTCTTTGGTTGCCCATATTATTCATTATTCTAAAATACTTGTTTTTGTTATTGAATTTAGCGGTCTTTCGATTTTTTTTAATTAAAATATATGAATTTGCATAAAATGTTGTTTTTCTCTTGATATACTTGTCTGTACAACTTGAAGCGTCCTTTTTTAATATTTTCAGGATATTGTGGAACTATTTTTGGAAACACTGTTTTTGTACTGTTATAGAGCTACTGCTTTTGAGATATCATGAGAGGGATTACTATCACATCACATGATACTTTTGTTTTGAAGATCACAGTGCTGTTTTCAGGATACTGATGATATTTTTCGTATGGTCGCTTGTGTTATCTGCAGTGCAGTTTGCACAGCGTCAGCGGCTGGTGTCAATATTATCGGAATATTTCGTTTGGAACCTTTCGCATAACTCAGTGCTTCTATGTCGGAAAATTCCTTGTTTTTCTTGCTTTTCAAGGAATAAGAAGAGGTGAGTCATATCTCATTATTTTACATAATATTTGATTATAAAAGTTTAAGTTTACTTCACAATTCTGTATCAATTTAATCTATTTGGATGGATATTTTTCTTGCCATTCATTTCTTACTTATTTAGTTCCATAAGTACTTTTTAAATATTTATTTCTATGACTTTTATTATTTTTTTTCTTCATTTACAGCGTTTTTAATTTTCACGTTTTTATTTATTCTCTTGATATGTTAACGAAGTTTTTTTTGCAATTAATTTTTCTTGATTTCTCAATCACTTACTTGCTTAATTACTCCGTCAGTTCCGTAAGTAGCCAAAAGCTTTATTAAATTAGTTCTCAAAAGGCAAAAACAGCTATTCATAGACCAACTGTCGGAAATCCGAAATAACATTACAATGTAAAATTACTTATTAAATTTCCTCCTACTGTTTAATTTTATGCTGCAGAAAACATTTGTCTCAATATTCTAGATGTAACATTATGATATGCTTTGTGTAATTTCCCAATTAACGATTCTATTATAAATCATTAACTTCCTTTTACCATCGGCATCAACTTCAAAGGACTAGATGGTCCTGGCTTACCATTGGATTATATGCTCCGACGAGTCTTTGTTTGCTATCAGTTTTCCTTTATCAAATAAACTTTTAGTCTCTATGTACCGTCAGTTTAGTTCACAAAATCACCATTTCTCTAATTTAATATAAACAACACTCGTCGAGCACCGTCCAATCCGAAATGAACGGTACAAGAGTTATCTACTGCTTGAGAAGACAGTATTGCTATTC
Organism: Cercopithifilaria johnstoni; assembly: GCA_916381525.1. Classification (NCBI taxonomy): domain Eukaryota; kingdom Metazoa; phylum Nematoda; class Chromadorea; order Rhabditida; family Onchocercidae; genus Cercopithifilaria; species Cercopithifilaria johnstoni. The sequence continues at coordinate 231,056 of CAKAEH010001281.1, forward strand.
GCAAACTCTCAAATTCTTCGGAACCACTCCTTAATAAGCAATATTAACTATCTTCGTGGATCTTTAGCCAAGAGGGCTAAGCACTCAGTTACTACACCGCTGATAATTGTGTTATAATCAAGAAATAAACCTCTTCATCAAATAAATTAAGCCTTTACTGCAATTCGATTGTTGCCAAACCAAAAACATAAAATCCACAGCACTGATCACTTTATTTTTTATATATTTTAACAAAAATTATTGTGCTCCGAACTTAATCAACTTATGCAGTATTTTAGTTATGAAAGATTAAATGGTACTCTGGACACACTAAGAAAGACAAACAGTGAACCATGTCTTCCAAGTGAACTCATCACAAGACCAATTTATCGCACCGAGGAAATGGAATTTGTGGTTCAGTTAGATGCTGTAAGCTTTTTTTATTACGAGGGAAGCTGTATAAAATTTTCTCAGGAAAACCATAAAGATTTAGATCGCAAAAGCCAAATAGGATTGAATTGGAGTTGAAATCAAAAATTTGATAGATGGCGATATTTCATTGCTAGAATTGTTAAGAAAAATTGTCTGACCATTTTGTACACAGCTTTTTGATAATGATGTGAGTGAGCCTGACATTATGCGTTTCGCTAATCGTGACCAGTTGAGCTACGGGAATGTTTTTTTGATTTTTTTTCCGGAAGTATTTCATGCCTTTAACATTACTGAACTGCAATATTTGCATTATCTGTATTTTATCCAAAATAAACTGCTTGAATAAATTTAATACTGCGAAATTTAAAATTTTCCATTTTTATCATTAAATCTTCATGTTTCAGTGAAATCGTTCGATATTATTTTGGTATTTCCTTCGAAATTAAAAATTAACGTAAAACATTCCAAAAATGATCGAAGTAAATTTGATAACAATAAAACTTACTTCAAAATCCGAAAGTTTTTGTCCGGCATTCCATCTTTTTCGAAAAAATAAAAAAAATCTGGAATATTGTTTTCAATTTTCAAAATTTGTCTCCAACTTTTATCTTTACTTTAGACACCATTGGATATTATGGACTGGAATATATTTATGCCACCATTCCATGGTTCTCTTCCACGTATTCATTTTATTGCTTTTTTGGATAAGAAATCTGACGAATATAAGGAAACGTCGAGTTGTATTAGTCTTACTGATTCATTAAATGTCATTGGTGAACAATCGAACGCAGGCAGTAATACCATTTGTTCTTCCGGCTTATCACCAGTTTTGGTAAGTTTACCTGTTTAACATATCTGTTTCACATAATATATGTGTTGCTAGAATAATGCAGAAGAGCCGAATTTAGTATGGGGCGATAACAAAAAGTGGAAAGGAAGGAAAAGAAAAAAGGAGAAAGGTGTTATTGAAATTATAACTAGTGCTGTTGTGAAGAGATGGGAAATGAGGATTTTGTGATATTTATTTCGTTTAAAATTAGATTTAAAAGTTTCAGTTTTCTTATTCCTTCTTTTTATATATCTATATATTAGGTTAGTAATTTATGCAATAAAATCGCTCATCGACGAGGGCATCCATGGGAAATCCTTTATGAATGTACATTGTATGATTTTTATGATATTGCTTTTGCATGGTCGCAGAATGCATTATTTGATATTGATGGCAAAGCAGTAGTTAAAATGATGAAAGGTTAGTGGAAGTTAGATTTTTTTCTAATTTGCACTCGTCATTTGTTTATTCAAAGCAGTGACGTGAAGTTTATTTTAAAAAAAATGGTAAATACAGTATCATAATTTTTGCTGTAGTTGCGATTTTCCAATGGCTATGTTTCATACACACAGCTATGTAGATAAACGATTTTTTTCTCTAGCATTTTGCAGAATTATTGAACAGATGTGGAACTTTTTGGGATCTTTTTTTATAGATTTGTCATTTAAGAAGGGTTTATTTTCTTTTTAGTTAGAAATTAACGATGATAATTTGGCAAATGGAATGTGCAAATATTCAAACGAAAAATTAACTTTTTGATAGCTATTTTGAAAGAAATATTTTACAGTGATAACATTGCCAGAAAAATTTTTCATTCAACTGGGTGATAGCAACAGTTTGCAGAGGAGTGTATCACCTGCTCTAAGTTGTAAGTTCCATTATTATCAACTTATGTAGCAGGATTTTGGAGGTTTTTATCTTTTTATCTAAAAACTAATGCACAAGAAGATGGTATGATGCCTTGATATCTACAATGCAATTAGTTTATTTATTACAGAGTTTAGTGTTTTCAATATTCCAAATTTTCATTTAATTTGTAATAGTGGGCGGAATTTCCGATATTGAAGTGAGGTAGGTAAGGAGGAAAAGTATTTATTAATCAGCCAAGTAGCATCTGAACAAATTGTGTAACAAACGGTAGGCTTATATACAGATGGAAAAAGGGCGTGAATTCTCTGTAAATCGCGTAATGATGATGAAGGTGTATGCGATAGCGGAATAATTGGCTGTGCTCATGTCTAGCACAAATTCAAGCAAAAATTATAATAATAAAAGAAAAGAAAAGGGATAAAATGAATATTATCATTGTAATAAACAATGGTCAATTTTTTGGTGGTGAATGGGGCATGAATTCACCACCCAACAGTCTATCGCCGGAGCCACTTTCGTTATTGGAATTACTTTATGAACGAGAACATAGCTATATCATGGATAAAGATGATTACCGAAATTTCCACTATTCCTCAGCCTTATCACTGTGTAATAACAATGATTCAGCCTTACATCACAATCATCGACTGGAATTTCCTGTACTACCTTCTTTTCAGTAATCTTTTTCATGTTTTTATGAGAAATATCATGTATGATGTGATATATAACTTATTATGCCAATTAAATTTTCGTATTCTCGTGCTGGTTACAAAAAATTAGTAAAAATGAAATGTTTGTAAAATTAAATTCAGCGATTCATTAACTGTTCCATCAACAAACCAGAACAGTAAACCTTATTAGATCAGGAAGTTATCTTTACTAAAAATCTGCCTATATTCTTAGCACAATTCTAAATAGTTTGAATACATTAACTTATGTATTTAAATATATATTTATTTGATTACCATTCACCTATATAAAAATTTTTGTTTACTTATTGAGTTAGGATTAATCAATTAGTTCATTTTTTAATAGTTATTTCGAAGCTTATTTTTTGCAAACTAAGCTTAAAAAACTAACATTGAAATCGGTAACTCTATTTGACTTTTAATATATTAATTTTAAAGGCTATCAGTTGATGTTCCGAACAATGGCTGTTTTGAATATATCACGAAACCGAATTCATATCGATCAAGGATATCATCCGTTTCTCTCGAACGAGTCCAAACAGTATTCAGTGAAGCTGCTCCATTTTATGTCCGATATCTTAAAGAGCAAAATAAAATGAGCAAATGGTTGTCAAGGTTATTGTTTAAGTTTGATTTAACCGAAACATTGATTTCCATTTGCTGTGTGGATTATGTGAAAAGCTTCATGTGTTACCGTGTTGTATGTATGTATGAGAGAGAGAGGTGTCTCCTTAACAGATTTCCTTATCGAAATTGGAAGATGACATTTCATAAGTATCTTTACATATTATCACGAAGATTAAATTATTTGTTTACTCTGATTATAGGTTCATGACGTTGGTGAGGCCTTGACATAAGGACATGTCTGGAATCTATTGAAAATTTAGCACACTTTTTTTTGTTTCTAGATAACTTATATTTCTGTCGAATATTTACGACTACATTGCTGTGGAAGCGCATCATGTTAACAGTAAATTGGGAGGATGCGTGAAGTACTAGTTGGATAGATGAAAATGGCTGTCTTGTACCAAAATCATAGCAAGAATGATCGGAAAAAATCGTTCCGATTGTTCTTTCGCATTCCTATCGATTTCATTGTCTCTCAAGCTTTTTCTTTTTTCGCTGCTTTTTCACTCCATTTTTAATCTTTTTTTTAAAAAGTTCATGAAACGTTTTATAAATTGAAAAATTCTTGCCTTTACCTTGGAAAAAATTTTTTCTGTTGATGAGAATTTTGGAAATTTGTAGATTAAGAAGATTTTTAAGTCATCTTAAAATTTTGTTTTGAAGACTTCTAAGATTTGGCAGTTGCTAACTTATTTTAAACTTTTTACATCCTTTTTCTTTTTTATGCTTTCCTTCTTCATCATTTGTTAATTGTAAATAGCACTTTTTTCCACTTAATGGCATCATTTAAAACAAGTGTCACATTTGTGTGTGAATGCGCGTGTGTGTATGTTTGTGTATATATATATATATATATATACTCTTAATTTTAAAGATTTTTTAGTGTTTTAATGGAGGCGATTAAACTTTGGGTGTATTAATAATGAATTTCAACATTATTTTCATTAAAATAGCTATTAATTTTCAGTCGTTCAAAAAGGCAACAACTTGGCCAGAAAACGAGATTTTCTCGTGTGGAAAAACACATCATGCATTCTTTTATAAATTCATTAAGCAAACAAAAAAGAGAATTGCCAAAAATGGATGGTCATGTGAGCAATATACTTTCAAGAACCTCAACAGAAATCGTTCCGAAAGAGATCAATAATCAATTTTTCATGGATTCGGTACACAATGGTGATGTTAATACATCAATAGAACTTGCGAAAGACAATATAAATGATATCAAAAAACATATCGTCGCTCATAAAATCTCAAACGAAGCGAGTCATCCTTCGATCAAGCACAGTTTAATCCAGAATGAAATAAATTACATTCAACTCCAGTCGAGCGGGGATTGGGCCACTTCAGGTCAAGTCAATGATCGCTCAAACCAAGCTAAGACAGAGCCTAGCCTAATTTCGATTCAATCAGATCAAAAATCAGTTGTTAAGAAGCTTGAAGGTCAAAGCGTTCCAAATTTTGGACTTGCAGACAGTGCGCAACAAAATCGGTTTTCAAGAGGAATTATAAATTCAGTGACTTCCGAGAAGAAAGAATCACAATTATCAAATTCGATCACCAAGGTAATTCTATGGGGTCAATTTAGACTGAAATTGACCTGATTGGAACTAAAAAATATCAGTAATAAATTTCTCTTATAAAAAATATATATTGCTCACATCTGATGTTACTTATTTTCTTGTATACCGTAACATGATATGAATTTTAGGATACTTGTAAAATGCTATCAGCAGCAGGTAAGCAAAGATATCATCATTGTAATTTGCCGTTTTATGCACACTTTCCTTTGCACTTTTCAAGATGGGTGTTTGTGACAATTTCTTATTAGTGATAAACGCAAAATTCTTTACTCAATGCCGACAAAATTGGTGCTGATATAATAGGCTTTTACAATACATGAATATCAACTTTGATGGTATGACCAGTGATAAGTCTAAAATTGTATTGTTTTTGGAGGCAGCCAATTTTGTCGATATTGGATAAAATGATTTATGAACCTCACCATAGATGATGGAGAAGAGGATGGGAGGGATCTGTTGTTGCTATATTGATCAAGTGTTAGCCACTCTCGAAGTGGCACCATTTGCTTTTTTTGTGGTGTGAAAAATTGCGAAATGAATAAAAATTCTAAACAAATGATTTGGGTTAAGGTTGAAAGTCTCGTTTCTTGGGTTTCAAGGTGTAAAACTATTGTAAGAGACATATATTTCTGACTTATCAATTTGACGTTAACTTTCCTTTGTTAATTTATTTTAACTTATCAGGACTAATGTTTTCAATTTTCGAGGAATTTAATGTCGACTTACAGTGCTTGATTTAAGCTTAATCCCCAAAATTGGTGCTTTTCTTTATATTATAATATTCCCGAACTGATTTTCTCACTTTCAGACTATTGTAATACCTCTCCTACTTCCACTATGTTAATTCCATCAGCGCTGTTATTCCAGAGCTCGGAAGAGCAACCAAAATTGTTGGGTAAAGAAATGTTTCGAATTTTTAGTGGTTCTCATTTGCACACGACGACAGACAGCGAAAAAGTTGTTGCGAAGCCTTTAGTGGTGAATTTTCAATGCCATTTTGCAAGAAAATATGCTGCTTGAAGGATTCTTTGAATATCAAATTTCATGTTGAATCAGGAAATTTACTCGATTTAGCTTTGAAATCTTTCCATTCCACTATTCTTTGATGTATACTTAAGAGAGATTTGTGCAGGATTCGGGTACTTGCATTAATTATTGTCTATTTATTTAAAAACAGAATTTTTCATCCAAAAATCCGATTATAAAAGATCTTTATGAACATTTTCAGAATCCTATAACATAGAAAATATTTGTTTAAGTTCTTTTTCCTTTGCAGATATTGGTATTTACTGGTAATAGTGATGATTTGTTCAATCGTATCTTAGAAACTCTTAGTACGATAATTCCATCTGATACTTACACCGTGTTCCATCTGTCGTATAAAGCTTTCTGCAAGCATCCATGGATAGGACAAGGTACAGCATGCTTGATTGTAGCTGATACGTCGCATCTGGATGATAAATGTTGGATTCGACTTCAGCAGTATTTCAGTAATGTAGGATATTTTTGAGTATTTTAAATCTTTATTGAATTTCAAAGCTTTGTTTGATCCTTTATAATATTTACAAGAGCGGAAAAGCTATTAACCGTATGACGGGCTGGAAATTCGAGGAAACGAACTATTATTAAAAAATTATTGAAAAAGACTATTCTTATTTGGAAGTTGGGGACAAGATAAGTCACAATTTTTTTGTTTTTGCTCTTTTCCCTTTTTCAATAATCAATAAGTTTGATTTTGAGAGCATTATTTCGAATGTGATTAAGACATTAATATCTCTCGAGGCGTCAACCATTTTTCATTCTGTGTTTGAGCAGCCTTTATCCCGGAGCAGCGGTTTCTAAAACTTTAATTTCCATGTTATTCGTAGAGGGCTACGTTCTGCTTAAGTTCGCTTATATTATTTGAGAAAACGAATGGCGAAATAGATGAATTTCTGCTTTCAGTCAGGCAAAATTCTTTTCCTGTGTCAAAATAAGCTTTTGGCAAGTTTATCGGCCTGTGATAATTCAAAAAAGACTACCAAGTTGCTGAAGATGGCATTTGGTGAAAGACAGTCGAAGAAACTCGGAAAGGACTTTGAACATTTCTTAAAGAAAACTTTAAAAACGCTACATAAGGAGAAAAAGGTATGAAGTTCAGAGTATGACTCATATTTTTTATGAATTTTTTTCAAATAATATTTCTCGGTTATAATCTGGACATGTATATTTTCATTTAACTTCCGATGATAATGGAAATAGTTTATAATGTTATTTCCGTAATATTATTTTGAAAAATATTAATATTTTTAACAAAGAACTTGTATTTTAATTTAAATGAGTTTCAATGCACGTACATATATGAATATACACACATATAAATTCGTTATAACTTAACACAGGCACATCTTTTAATTGAAATTGGAAGCATAAGCTAAATGAGTATGTGACGCAGGGCAAACCTTTGCGATCCAATTCCTTCGATTTTTGAAGTCTTCGACTTTTGATTAAGCGCTATCGCTGAGAAATAAGTTAGACCTTTATATTGCCCAATGTCGGTTGGAGATGTTGTAGATTTGTTCGTTTTATCAATTTTTTGAGCATTGTTCGATACCATACAAAGGTATAGTAATAACACGGACCATGTCAGTTTTGGGCCTTAGAGTACTTCCTCGTCTAAGATGGTCATTGCCGATTGTAAACAGTCCACTTTTTGTCCATGTCATTATCCTATGAATAAGTGCTTCGGTGTTGCTTCGGTGTGCTAGAAATAGGCGACGATACATTTCATAACAGTAACTTTTGATTATCATCACCTTACGAGATACTTATTTGATGAGCTTTTCACCTTCTTAATTGATTTCAAATACTCTCGTACATTTCAATAAGGATCACCTTCGAGGGCTCTCGATTGATAATTGTTAACTTTAGATGACACTAAGCCTGTCACTAAACCGTTGGACCACTTTTTAACTCATCACCATTGTACTGTACATTGCTGATATTGTGAGTTGCTCCGTTTTTTCTGCTTTTTAAACACAAGTTTTTTTTCATAAAATAAGCAATATGTTTCAGAACATTTAAAAAAAAATGATACAAAATATAGCAAAAATTTTATGAGCATTAAATGAGCAGAGTATAGAATGTAGCAAAATTTCTTGAGATGTATTGTAATACGACCAAAGTTCAATAAATAAAAAGACGAAATTACTTTTGCACTATCCTAATAATATCGAAATATGAAAATTGGAGATTTTGCAGGTAAACCAGACTTTTCATGCAAAAGATCTTTTCGGTGGTTACAAATATTCCGTTGTGTTAAATAAAACTGAAGGTTTTTTCTCAAAGTCATTCTTTTCTTTTTCCTTTTATTGGATTTTGTTGTTATTTTACAATAGGCATAATTTGTTACTATTTTTTTTAATATTTAAAATTTCTTTTAGCTCAATTTTAGACAGTCCGTTTTTATTATATATGGAGAATGCAGCGCAACGTGCGAGTGCCCTGTTTAGTGATGCGACAAGCGAACAATTACTTCAGTCCGGTTCAACGCTAATTGCTGATGCTCTTTCACGTCTTTCTATAAAAATCACTACGAATTTAACGATACCATCCCTCACACCAGGATATTTTATTTGTGAGTATGATCGAATGCCGTGGGATATGGAGGTGAGTTATCTTGTGCTTGAGAAATTGCTTGTTCTAACTTAGTTAGGAAATTAGACAAATTCTTGATGGCGAAAGAATGATTCAGTTCGTGAAATATTTGTTGTAAAAAATAAGTTGTCTCACAATTAATTAATTGATTTATTAAATAAACAATTGGGGCTTGTAACATTGATACATTAAATTAATATTTGGCTAAGCTCGTTGTATTGCTGTTTGTGGACTTCGCAGCATAATCTTTTTTTTTTTGAGATATTAAGTGATTGATTGATCTTATAGCCAAACTCTAAAAATGTTTAGCAATCAAAGAAAATTGAAATCAGAGTTTCATAATTTATTGCAGGGTATGCATTTCAATGAACCATTCGGCATCATGCCAAAACTATTGCTCAAGCAGATCAGCAAACATGGACCATTACCAGAGGTTTCAAGCGAGTTACTTCCTGTTGAAGTCCGAACACGGGCAGAACATTTGCCTGGTTTTGACGATGAAATTTATTTTAAGTAACCTTTTTTTGAATTATTGAGAGTCAAAGATTTGTGTTTTTACCACGTAATCCAATCAAGGATGAATTTGCAGGAGGCTTAAAACTCCGAAGCTTGGCAAAGCTTTACTTTATATTCCAGTGTGTGAGACGACAATGGAAATTGGAAAATGGTGGGTAAAATTGTCGAATTTTTTCTTTTAACTAAAACGCCTGTATTTTAAATTTCAATATTAAGTTGTGGAATTCCAAACGCTTTCTAATTCAGACTTAGTTATTAAGTTCTTAAATGCAGTTTTTCTACGAAGTGGATTCTTTTCAACTAGTAAGCGTTCTAACATAGGACTAAATTTATATTCTGTTGTCTTTTAGAATTGTTAGATTAGCTTATTGAATTACTTATTACCTAACTCTGGGCCAATGTCCGAAGCTTTGTGGTTATGAAAAGTGATCTTTATATTAAAATTATACTTGAAAATACTCATATTACCAATAATCAGATTATTTCTTACTAATTTAATTATTTACTAGACAATTTGGTGTTTGTGAATTGTTTTTCATTTCGTATTTATTCCCTTTTTACGAAGTTTCGGATTTTAGCTCGGCATCATAAAGTCTGAGTTATTTATTATAAAATTCAATGTTTGAGACAGTCATCTACTAGATTACAAACTTTGTAAGAAACCGATAAATACGAAATGATCCCAAAATTTCGAACTCAAGCTGTTTACTATAAGATTTTTTATTTAATTAATGCATTATCTTTCAATTTACTTATAATTCAATCCACGAATGAGTGATATTTGTTCTTCAATATTATTCTAGATTTTTAGTTTGGCCTTTGCAATGCCTGAAGAGCCAATTGTGATCGTTGCTCGACAACAAACCAAAGGAAGAGGTAACTTGAGTTTTGGAGAGAATGAAACGTTGAGAGAAACATTTGATGGGAAATAAAATTCCTGAATGCTGTTGATTGTCTTAGCAGCAGTATCTATAACAGTAGTCGTATCATGTGTCAGAGAATAGATAAGTGAAATCACTCTGTAAATTCTTAATTTTTATTTGTAATTTGAAGTTCGGGCTACAATCTTCGAAAGTTTCTGATTTAATATATCTGATGGTTATATAGATTTAGCTTTAAGTTATAACGATAATGATATTATTTCCAGGTCGAGCAGGAAATCAATGGCTTAGTCCAATTGGATGTGCCATGTTTACATTTAATTATATGTTGTTGCCCGGATCGGCTCTTAGTAATAATGTTGGCATCATTCAACATATTTTCTGTGTTGCAATTGTCAGTGGCATTTGCTCACTTCGAAAGGAATTAGAGGTATAGAACTTGATATATTTTTACTTCAGAAAATCCTTTTTTCAGTTTCGAAAAATCGAAGAAAGATTTATTTTCTATCTCCTTGCCGATCAGTGATAATGATTGATGGATAAGAATTTTTGTTTATCTTTCAAACCTAAGATATCCAAGATAGTTTCTGTTCTTATTCATACTTCTGTTCTTTCAGTTCTTTTTGATAATCTTTCAAACTTGTTTAAGTAATTTTAGGAAAAATTAGTGTTATTTGTTAGAGATTAATTTAAAATCAGTAGTAGCTAGGGCTTCAAGTCCCGTCATTCAAATAGTATCTAAATTGTGTCACGTTAATACCGTTTGGTTATAACATGATGCACTGTTAGTGAGACATTTTGTGAGGCCTAGTACGCTGCAGATAACAAATTCCGAAAGTCCAAAAGAAAAAATTTAATTATATTATTGCTTTTCCATCTTCGCTATTCTGATCGTTTTACCTACAGATTGATTGTTATATTAGAGAACAGTCTTATTATACAGGAATATAAAGATTTGATTAACAAATTATTATGCATGTTGGTCTTCCAATGTCGGCGTGGAATGATTATCTATCTCTTAGACATGAAAATTGTGATATTTTATGAAGTTGTTACCATACAGCATATTATTTGGTATTCTTTCATATTAAGTACCCATGATAGTAGACAAAGCATATAACTTGCTAAAAGTTTTTACAATCGAAGATGATTTATAAAAACTTTGTTGTAACTTTTTCCCTAATTGTGTTTTTTTTCCTTCTATGTTTCGTCTGTAATCCTTGGAAAACGATCTTTTTTATATCTGTTACATTTTGTTTCTAACTACTGCAGAATTTTGCTTAAGAAGATCTAACTCTCAAATTATATATAATTGAAATATTCCGAAAGATAAAGGGATACAGTCATGTTAGTCAAATATGTTGCAGAATTTCCCATTGAAAATTAAGTGGCCAAATGACCTTTACTATGGTCGAACGTGTAAAATGGGTGGTCTAATTGTGAACGCCACAACAATTAATGACAAAACCGTTTGTACAATTGGTAAGTTTTTAATTGAACGTGCGGGATGATTTTCTTGATCAAAACTATTACGAATAGTATTCATAGTGTCTTAACTATGCTTAGTCGCTGGTGTTATCGCATTGTGATAAAGCAACAAGGTTGGATTTTATGGCAGGAGCTTGCTGTATTCTTGTGTTATATAATACAATTCAAATTAATAGTATAAATGAAATAAATGAACGAAATAAGATGTTTGAAGCATCCGTATTCATATATAAACATAACTTTGTTCTTTTTATTTATTGCAAGAACAGTTGGTTAGAGCAGCAAGATTTTTTTCGTCCTTATTTCTATAATTGTAGGTGCTGGGTTGAATTTGTCGAACAACAAACCGACTGCCTGCATTAATGATTTCTTACCACCGGATTTAAAGATACGACAAGAGGACTATATTGCTAATACTTTAAACAAATTTCAATGTGGGTTACTGTTTGTAATTGAAATTCAATTAAATATATTTTTCTGACGTACTTTCGAATAATATGGAGGACTATTAGCTTAAGAAGAATAAGCTAATATTCAATTCTCCAAACTATGGAGGAATGAGTGTAATCAGTCTACGAAGTACGATTCATCAGTGACTTAGCATTGGAGAGATTAAAATTCGTTAAACGATGAGCACCGCAAATCCTTCTTTTTTATAAGTTTCAAAAATGATATTAAGCCATATCCAGTTACATTATCACGAAGAATTTTAAATGAAATATGGTAACATAACTTTTTTAGCTTCGCGATGCTTGTATGTAGGAATTTTCATGAATTTCAAAAGTTCTCATTGGAATGAAATGTTTTAATATTGCACATTTTGTAGATTATGTTGATCTCTATGAGAATGAGGGTGAGAGTGCATTTTTGAAGGATTACTATCGATTTTGGCTACACAGGTATGCGATACCAACCAATATTACATTTATGATTTTAATTAAAATTTCAGTTTTAAAATTACTGAAATTTCGTGACGTATTTTCCTCTGGAGTGTTAAATCGTTTTAGTGATTATAAATAATAATGAGCAAATAATTAAACACTAAACAATAAGTATTCTTCTTGAGTGGAACTTTCAAATTTCAGAATTAAATTGCATTCTAACTCGCATTCAAGATTTGAAAGTGAATTCCCAGAAAAACTTGTCTCTTTAATTGAATTTGGACTTTAAGTTAAATTTTGGATATTTGTAGCCGAGAAGAAGTAACTTTGTCCGATACTAATGAAAAGGTTGTAATACGAGGACTGGACCATTATGGATTTTTAAAAGTTCGAAGCCGTCAAAGCGGAAAAGTAATGGTCGTACATCCGGATGGCAACACCTTTGACATGATGAAAGGTCTTATTACGGCTAAATATGTTTGATACTAAATTTTAATGTTATTTTTCTCCACTAAGCTGCTGGGTTTTTTGTAGAGAATGAAACCAAGAGCTAAAGACTCCATCCAAATTTTTCGAAATTCGGTAACCAAGATTTTCAGACCATTTTCACTTTCCACCCATTCCCCAAAAATCCGATGACATAGACTGTTAAGACTTGTAACAATGTGTATAAAAGTATAACTGCTGAATTTCCTTGTATCACCCGTTATTGACACGAAACCTTACTTTCTTGCTCTTATTACCATTTAGAACTCGGATTTAGATACTGTCCTTTGTTCCAGTATATTTTCGCTTAATTTACTGTAATTTGTTGAATAATCTCATGTTTATATATGGATTGATTATTTAATTGAATTCTTAGTGAGCTGTCATGTAGAAATATGCATACTTGTGGATTTTAGAGTTCGTCATACGTTGTCTTTGCATGAGTTACTGATTAAACATTCCGGGAATTAAATATTCTTGTTTTCAAATATCTGAATGAGAAATTCATGATTCAAGCTCAGTTCGTCAGGTCTTTACGAAGAAGGAGTCTCAATGTATCACAATGAGCTTCGGCAAAGATTAAACATTGCCCACGTGCTAATATCCCGTTATTCGAAACTGATACCTATGGGAAGCGTGAATTCTAATAATTCTACTATCTTTCAAAAATTTATGCCTTGGAATGTGGCTGATGAATTCCAAGGCGAAGTCGTTGATCTTAAGGAAATGTAAGACTGAATTTGATACTGTAAAAAATTTTTGTCTAGGAAGATGAAATCTGGGGATTCAAAGACCGCATAAACACAAATTTCAATAATTGCAGTTATTCCCGAACGATTCGTCCAAGCACTAAAATTTAGTTAACGGAAAGTATGACTTTTAGTGAAGAAAAAATTTATTAAGAACTTAGTGGATCCAAAAATACAATAGTGGACAATGCTAAGCGCCTTATTATCTATCAAAGAACACAAATCAGGAAAAAGAGGGACGAAAGCTTAACATCTATAATTCTTTGAAGTACAAATTATCCTAAAATTCAGAAGGTTGATGTCTCATCCTTTCTGCAGTCCATTTTCCGTAATCAGTCCAAGCGGCCGAAACTGGTTCATACCACCATGCTTTGTAATCCCAACGTTCACCTTGTAAATGCTCCACGCGTTGTTCGATTTTTCTGAAATAGCAACAATAGTTATGTAAATTCATATTGGTTATATATACTTCACCAATTGACCGAAAAAAAAATGAAAATTAAACAAACCTCCATCTGCTTAAAATATTTGCTTTCTCAAAATATGCAAGATTACGTTCGTACTGCTCGATATCTGATGGGCACAGATATTTTGCGGCCCACTGTTTCAGTTTCGTTCTTTCAAACTGCCAGTAATGAACAGCGGATCCATCCGTTGGCAAATCTTGTAATTCACAGGGTCCTGCAATTATTTCGGTCACAGCAACCCAATACTACAGTATGGCATAATTTATAGGAGAATTTGTATTAAAATTAATTAGATTTCAATATTGTTAACAAGCAAATTACCATATACAATATGGATAAATCCAAGGAGCAAAATCACTGGCATAATACCAAGGCCAACCACATAGAAATGGGCGACATCTTTACAGCGATTAAAATAAAGCACTGATGGACGCCTGTAGAAAACCCGATCTGATGAAAATCTTGCTGGTAAAACTGAAATATTTCATAATTAAATCAAAAGTAATACACTGTTTGAAAGCAATACGATAACCTAACATAAATTTGAACTTGAATAGCTTTATTATATATTGCTAAATCAATGAAAATGATAGTGCAATGCAACAAAACCTGGAATAAGAATTTTAAATTTATATCGTTCGTGAACTTAAATAAATTTTATTGGCAACGATTTGAACACCGTTCGAAGGAAAACAGTATACAGCATGCTGCTACTATGTCTCATTTTAAGAATTCGAAAATGGGATGCTTAATCGAAATATTGGACCTCATTATATCTCAATGTGCAAAGATCTGTGTTGGAAAGCTTTTTCATACTCATAACTAAGGATATGTTAACCTATAGAAAAGCAAAGATTTAATTAGGAATTTAAAAGAGCTGTATTACCATTCACAAAACAGAAGGGTGAGTTCAATTTTTTGGTTCAATAATCAGTTTAAGCAATTCTATTTTTTGGTTCAATAATCAGTTCAAGCAATTCTATATTTTTTGGTTCAATAATCAGTTCAAGCAATTCTATTTTTTGGTTCAATAATCAGTTCAAGGATTATTGGGTAGGGTCACTCATAAAGGAATTAAGTTTATCGATGCAAATATTCCATCCATATTAATACTGCTTTATGCATACTACCTAAATTATTTTTTACTGCTTATTTCTGTTAATTAATCATACCTACATCAATCACTCATATTTACTTATCTAGTGCCTTGTTTACACTGTTTAATCTATTTATTTATCTCATATTCCAAACTAATTTATTCAACTCAATCGTCATCTATATATATATATATATAATTCTAGCTTTGCTAGTTTCAGCTTTGCAACCATACTTTCCCCGGAACCGAAAAACTTTCGTTTCCGGGAAGCTGCCCGTCAAGGCGTATTTACCGCCAACGGAACGCTAGTTGGTATCGTTTACGGTCAGAACTAGGGCGGTATCTGATAGCCTTCGAACCTCTGACTTTCGTTCTTGATTAATGAAGACATTCTTGGCAAATGCTTTCGCAGTCGTACGTCTCGCTACGGTCCAAGAATTTCACCTCTCACGCAGCGATACGAATATAAATTATCTTTATAT